>QKWP01003090.1:0-35870 GCA_003550325.1 Gigaspora rosea | reverse complement strand
CATTGGTATCTGGTTTTCTCTTGTGTCGTTGTTGACGGGTTCATGTAGTGGTGTTGTTGCCGACATAGTCGGCAACAGGTTTTTGAAGGAAGTTGGTATTGCGAAGGCTGCGGAGTAATTCCTTTTCCTTAATATAGTTAGAGTTTGTGTTGTGTGAGGTGGGCAAGGCCCAAATATCACTGTAACAGTTAGGCTTGTAGTACGAGTTTTGTGTTTTATCTCTACTGTTTGTTTATTTCCGATTTTTGATGATGTACAGGAGAGAGTTTTTTACAAAATTTTTTTTTTTATAAAAAATTTTAATTTATTTTTAAAAATTTAAAATAGAAAATCGGTTAAAGCCAGATATATCATGAAATTATTCAATATATGACCCAGATCTGTTTAAACAAAACAAAGTGAGATGACAAAGACAAAATTATAAAACATATAAACAATAGCTTTCTAAACCAGCCTTGGTTTACTAAGTAAAAGCGTTGAGGATACAATTTTGCTAATATATAAATTATTTTTTATAACTTTAATTTAACTCTAATCCTAATATCAATCAATTTTAATTAAAAATCAAAAAAATCAAGTAATTTCATGATGTACCTGGCTTTAGCTATTTCCTAAAATAAAACATTTTTCAAAATCAATTTTAGTAGTATGTATGGAATCAAATACGTATGTGTCTGAAATTAAGCTACCTTTTTTGTTATATTGAAAAATTTACTATAATTATATTTTTATTAGTGAAATCATAAATACAAATTGAATATTTCTTTTATATTATTTAATTATAAAAAAAAGTATGAATTGCTAAAAAAATCAAATAAAAATTTTATTTATTTTTTAAGTTTTTTTAAATAAAAGTATTTATTAGAGCTATTTCAAAATTTCTATGTTTGATTTTTTGTAAAAGCTTTACTACTTACTTTTAAATAAAATAAAAGTTTAAGTAAAACCATATATCTATAAATACATAGTATTATTAGGGTTCCAAACTGGTTTGAAAATCTCTATCCGTGACCCATCGGGTCAACCATTTTTTTCATCCGGTTACCCAATTAAAGCGGGTCATCTGGTTATAATCAGATGACCAGATACCTGATTATCTTTCATAGGCCGCATTCACATTGGTTGATTTTTGTAGATCTACCCATGATTTTCTATGATAATTAACCAATCAAATTACATAATTTTTAAAATTTATTGTTTAATACTATGGTTAACAACCCCAGCCAAGCAACTAAATTTAAACATTGACCTTAAGTCTTCTACTACTAAAGAGCTTGTACCTTTCGAATTGAATAGTTAACAATAAGAAATTTATTTAAATTTTATGAAACAAAGTAATTTTAGACGAAAATACTTCCAGTTACTCTTATTGCAGAGTACAATTTCACACGGTCCAATAAACGGCAATATATTTTGTCTTCTAATCAAAGTCACGAAGAGAAAGATCTTTTTGAGATTCTTTTATATAGTGAATATTAGCGTTCGTTCAAAGCTAGTAATGGTTTTTGTGACAATTTTTTATTAGTAGCTCTAAAAAAGTATATAAATAAGTTCCAGGCAATTGATTTATATCAGCCAATCAAACAAATGTCTGACTATTAAACGAATATTACTATATTAAATATATCCGTTAATAAACAGGTGCCCTGTTTGTCAACGGGTGACCTGTTTATTAACAGGTAACCCATATATTATTTAAACCAGTTTGTCAAAAACATGACCCGGTTGGTAAATTTTTTGGGTCGGGTAATCGGGTACACAGTTTTCCAGATCAGATGTTAGAACCCTAAGTATTATATGGTGTGTTCCTTTTTAAAAGGGCCCATTTTTACATATATTTTATTTTGAGATAATTGAGTTTAACCGTTTGTTTTGATTTTCGGACTGATCCAGAATTAATTAAATTTCACAATTTTAATTGGTTAAATGTAACAGGTGATTATCGGGTAATCTCGTGATGTACTTGGCCTTGGACAACTTTGTGTAATATTTCTTTTACATTATCTCTATTTTTTATTATGCAAATCGACTTTCATTTATAATTAAAAAATATCAATCATGTTAAAATTTATATGAATCTAATAAAAACTCAATTTTCAAAAAAATGTAAAAATGGTACCTTTTAAAAGAGAATACCCTATATGTTCAAAGCATAATAACAACTAAGATCTATTTTTATTTTTGATATATCACAAATCAGTACTAATTTTTTAATTAAAATTTACTGTGCGAATACTACACAATTCATAAATTTTTCTGTGCGGCAAATACTAAGAAAATGTTGCAACTGTGCGCACTACTTATAAAATGACAATTATTTCTGTGCGGCATCTGCACATCTACTGAAAAAGATGTGCGCAAATTTTTGTTTCTGTGCACTGTGCACAGTGTGCACAGTGAAAAATAATCACTAACACAAATCAAAACAATATACAGTAAAACCTCTCTAAGTGCACATTCTATAAGTGCACACACTATATAAATCCTCTCTAAATGCACGGCATAACTTGGTCCCAACTTATAAAAGTATTATATATTTTACTCTCTATAAATGCACACTCTCTTTAAGTGCACGTTTTGCTTTTTTTTGACTATAGTCCCAAGGGGGATGCACTTATAGAGGTTTTACTGTAATGTATCAAAAATATAACTATTATATGCATGCGAACAAATACCAAATATTGAAGTTACATTATAGTTGGGCCTCTCAAAACCAGTATATATGTAGATGAGTTTAGTATTAGCTTTGAGAAGTAATTAGATTTGACAATATCATATGAAATGCAGATGCATATTGCCCAATTAATTGCTCTATTATTTCATTTCTGGGGCCTAATTAGAACAGAAAATGAGATTACTTGTGATCTCAAAGATCTGGGAACTATTTAATTACATATATTATGAATAAAAAAAATCTTAAGATCAATATTCTAATCACGTAATTGCATAAACAAATCTATCTATATCAATTTTATGCAATTTGATTGGATACATATTAGGTAACTCTATACAAAATCAGAAATTTATATATAAAGGCTATTGGATATCAAAAATAGCAGGTTATTAGTATTGACAAGATCAGTTCTAAGAGGTCCAACTTGTATTATTAATTATCAAAAATAAAACTTTTGTATTACAATCAACCCTCCATAAATGCAACTCATAGGAACAGGCCTACAACGTGCATTTAGAGAGGTTTGCATTTAGAGTGAGCCAATTAAATTGCAGCTTTAAAAATTTGATCAGCAAGTTTGTGTAACTTCTGCCAAACCTGTATAAACTATCTTAAATACTAAATTTGATTGGCTACGTGCATTTAGGGAAGTTAGTGTAATATAAAATGTTATTTAAGAGAACGTGCATTTACAGAATATAGATCATGCATTTAGCACTAATAACATCTTATGGAATAGAAAAAATGTGCATTTAGGGAGGTATTGCATTTATGGAGGTTGCATTTATGGAGGTCTGACTGTAGTTTATGTAAATATATAAAGTCTTTTGCTATACTCTGAACAATAATAAATTCAGTAATAGTTTTGAAGTACCAAAGTATAAAGTGGTTTAGTGGTATTGTACTTGTAGAAGCAAGGCTTGTTATAAAATTGTTAGATATAGGGTGATTTCAATAGAAACAGCTCATATTTACATATATTTTATGTTGAGATAATTGAGTTTAATCATTTGTTTTGATTTTCGGACTGATCCGAGATTAATCAAATTTCACAATTTTTATTAGTTAAAGGTAAACAGGTGACTATCGGGTAATCTCATGATGTGTTGACCCTATGCAGCCTCATGTAATTATTCTTTTACATTATCTTGATTTTTTATTATGCAAATCACTTTCATTTATAATTGAAAAATGTCAATCATGTCAAAATTTATATGAATCTAATAAAAACTCATTTTTTAAAAAATTGTAAAAATGTGTTGCTTCTATTGAAATCAGCCATATAGTATATTTGCAGTAGCAAGGTTTAGCAAGTCAAATATAATGTTTTTTTTAAAAAAATTTTTAGAGGTTTATAGCAAAGAATAGGCTATATGTATAAGAAACAATAATAGTTAGTAAACATTCATATATAGTATTACTATATTTTTCTTAGTTTAGCTACCAAAATATAAGGTGTGAGTAAAAACATAATAAAATGAAGATCAGTAAAAAAAGTTTTAAACAAATATATATAATAAAATTATAATCAATAATATACTTGTGCTACTTATAACCAAGTCTGAGAATAAATTAATCAATTATTTAATAAACTTTAAAATTTGAAAATGGCAGGCAATACTATTTTTATTTTTTTTTTACATATATATTTAATTACTATATAGGGGTGAGTCAATAGAAATCAAGCAAATTTTTAATAATAAAATTTTTTTTAAATTTGAACAAAAATAACTGATAAAATTTTTTAAATTAATACTATAAACTTATAAAATTAATTTAAAAAATAATTTAACTAAAAAAAATTTGCTTGATTTCTATTGACGCACCCCACATATTGATATCTTTATTAGATGTGTTTCATTTTAGCATCAAGGATGGGTTATTGCATCACTCAACAAATGAATGTCGCAAATTGATTAATAATACAAACATTGCAGAAGCTGCTCATGCATCAAGTAATCGGCGTGAGAAAAAAATTTAAAATTGATGTTTGCTATTTTGCAGTAAGTTGATTTTTTACTATATATCGATTTAAATAAATTATATTTTACAATTTACAATATGAATTATCTTGTAGAAGTCACTAATTGGATAAAGAAATTTATAATTATATTTTACAATTTACAATATGAATTATATTGTAGAAGTCACTAATTGGATAAAGAAATTTTATAGCGATTCAATTCATATTCATCAACAATATAATATACCCATTCTGAAAACTCAAATGAAAGCAAACATGAAAAAACCCAACAATTAATAAACTTAAATATCAAGAAGGTTGTTAGCATTAAAAGAACGCGAACTAGCTTTAAGAGAACATAAAGCAAAAGTCCATTCAATCGAGCTAGCAAATCTTGAAAAGAACGAGCAAAAAACAGGCGGTAATCGGCACAATTGTGCGTGGGAAAAAATAATCTGCATAGGCGAATCTATTTCTGTTAAATATATAATTATGTAAAATTTTTATTTTACTACATATAAATAAATAATTTAATCCTGAAAATCTTTTTTTTCTGTTCCGTATTTGTTTTTTTTTTTTTTTTTTTTTTTTTTTTTTTTTAGTTTCTCGTTAGAGTAAAATATGCGATTGTGTAAAAATCTTGATTTCGTCAGAGCAATATATGTAAAAATTGATTATTACAATTTCATAAAAAATCCAGTTTTTGTTAAAGTGCTTCGAAATTATTTTTTTAATTGACCATAATATATTGGTATGTTTTATTATAACGTACAATAAATAAACTTCGTCGAATTTTCGTGACGTCAAATAATAATTTAATACGAATATACTATATTATATATCTGATATAATATACATTGAGTATAGTATGCTATATATATATAGTTTTACATAAATGCGATTTTGGTTTGTAGTATACAATCATACAACACGCCTGAATCACATTGCATTCACGTGGATTTCACAAAGTAGCTATTCACAAATTAGCTACGCTAACGCTAACATTTTTAAGGTTTAATTAAAGACTTGTTCCAAAAATAGACCAAAAAAGTTCGATTAAAGGCAACACCAAATTATTTATTATTTTCAGTTGGTAAAAATTTACGTACGTACGTACTGTACTGTACCAGGTACTGTATGTACGTTAACTTTTACGTAAAATTTATTTTTTCTTGCTAATTTAACAGGCTCTTATCGATAATGACTTCAATTTCCTATCATAAACAATTCACTATTTCAATAATTCCATTTCTAGCTATTTTCTTTCTTTTTATGATAATTCCTTTATCTTATTCTCATGACAATCTAACATTCGACCCAACAATTCCATCTTGTGTGGCATGCCAGCAAAACTATTCTTCTGTAGATTCGTGTACAAGAGCCAGTGTAGCTTTCCGAAATTTCACTGTCGTCCTTTCAGACCCTTCTCGATATGTTGATGCTCTTCGATGCGCATGCTTAGATTCATTTCAACAAGCATATGCTCTTTGTTTGTATTGTTTTCAATTGACAAATCAAACGCAAAAGTTTTTGGATTCGAATGAGGTTCCTCCATCTGTAGATTCTATTAGGTCTGCATGTGGGTTTGTTAGCGCAGTTACAAATAATGCTAGCGGATATAATACAGCTACTGCATCAACTTATAGTAGAGGTTTAGAAGACGGATGGTTTTTAATGATGTTTTTAGTGGGATTTTGGGGCTTGTATGGAACTTTGTTGATTTAATTTATATACCCGTCTTTGAACGGGTTAGTTTTTAGCAATTTAATTAATTTAATAATTTATCTATTTTTGCTTTTTGCTTCATTTTTTATTTTTTGCCTCAGTTTCTATATCATCCTTTAAATATTAGACCGATTCTAAATACTTTTAAATTAAATATAAAATTTTACTGTTTTTCTTTTCTTTTCTTTTTTTTTTTTGTAACCTTCACTATAAAGATTGTATTTTCAACCATTTTTATACGGCTCGCCTGATCTAAAGCTTGTTCTTTAATGCCTTGACGCCCTGATAATATATTATAGACCAATAAATATTGATTATTACTATGTTTGTAAAGTTACAAATAAGCATTTTTTTTTTTTACCCTTTTTTTAGTTATTATATAAATTAAAATTTTTGTTTCTAATTAGTTTAAAGAGATTTTAGTACTGTCTACTCTCGCATAGTCACACAATCTGGCAGAAACTTGATGTGACTATAGCGAGAGAAACATATGTAATAGTCACATTGTTGATTATAGCGAGAGTTAATCTTATAATAACCGTAAATGATATAGACTCAAGAAATTATGGCTATGACTATTGTGGAGTATTTGTATTAGTTTATATTAATTAACTATATAATTTAATTAACGTATATTCCGAAAATAAGCTACCTTTTTTGGGCAAAAATTACACGAAAAAACGTGGGGTAGCTTATTTTCGAATTGTTGAATTTTTTGAAAAATTGAAAAACGTACTAATAAAAAGTTGTCCAAATGACGTGTAATTTTTGCTGTAAGTGTATTTTGATGTTCTGAACAAGTTTACTTAATCGCACCTTTGAAGGTTTACTTAGTAAAATTTGGACTTTTCTATGTAGCAACTGCTAACGCGTTTTTTGAGATTTTTGAAAAAAATCAGGGGGTAGTTTATTTTCGGAGTACTGTAGCTTATTTTTGGGAATATATGGGTATTTAAAAAAAAAGCTTACTAATTTTTTACAAAAACTTTTAATATAAAATTTCTTAGCAGAAATCTATATGCCTTAATGCGCAGTAACTGCATAGTAACTATAGTAATTGTTGTAGATCATAATGAAATCAGATTATTGTAAAATTTAGGGGCCTCAATTTAAAAAATATAAGCTCTAGCAAAATTCACATATACTCTTTTTCTAATAATTCTAACCCTAAATCCTAACTTAACTATAAAAAAAGCCTAACACAAAAGGCCCCAGATATAAAATAATTTCAAATTTTATTATGATCTGTTATATATAAAATATAATTGACCAATAAAATGTAAGTATATTTATATATTATTATTTCAAAATTTTATTTAAATTTAATATTTCTAAATAATATTTTATTATAATCACTAACTCTAATCTAAGCCTCCAACTCTAATTGCTAAACTCTAATCCTAATTAATTAGCTACTCATTTTAATATATTACTCTAAATTTAATTACAAAGTGCATAAATTCAATAAGATACTCTAGTACTATAAGACTACCATATATTGCTAAAAATAAGCTACCTTTAAAATAAGCTACTAACCTAATTTTTTTTGAAAATCTTAAAAAACCTGTTAGCATTTGCTATATATAAAAGTCTAAAATAAAGTTGTTCAGAATATCAAAATATACTTTATAGTGTTATATTTGTATAATTTTAGTATATTAGTATTAGGAAAATATTATAGAGTTATTAAGAATAGTACAAATTTTATTGAACCAACCAAATTTGTAGTATTAGTTTTAGTAGAAACACTTTTCTCCGTTCTTAAAAAGAAGCCATTTTCACTATAACTCCTATGATAGTATGATATCTTAGTATGTTATCATAGTACATTATCTTAGTACGTTATCATAGTACGTTATCTTAGTACGTTATCTTAGTACGTTATCTTAGTACGTTATCTTAGTATGTTATCTTAATACGTTATCTTAGTATGTTATATTAGAACGTTACCTTAATACGTTATTGTGAAAATCCCAAGTTTTTACAGATATATAAACCCTGTCTTTTCTCCCAAGGCAGAGGAGGTTCAGTTCTCTACTTCCCTTCTTTTCTAAAAATACTTGTACTTAAAAATCTTATATTTAATAAACTGATATTATCCTTTGATTATAAATTATATATTTTATATTCTGTTATTTTTTTTCTTGTTTATATTTTCTCTTTATCTTCATATTCCTTACCCTCTTACATGTTAAGTCAAGTGATATAGTTACTTGCCTAAAGTTACTATATTACAATAGTAAGGGCTGTATTATTAATCATCTAATTATTTTTTATCAGAGGCCTATTCCTCTCCCCCTTCTTTAATATATATATAGTCAGATTCCTTATATATAATTTTACTTCTTTTTACCTCTTTCTCTAAAAAATTATCTAATTTTTGTTACTCCTTTAAAAATTTGGTGTCATTTGAATACCTTTTTATTAGTATATTTTTTAATTTTTTAAAAAATTCAACAATTTGAAAATAAGCTATTCTCATTTTTTGTGTAATATTTTGGCCAAAAAAGGTAGCTTACTTTGGCAACATATGGTACTAAAAGTACCAAACTCATATAAT
Source organism: Gigaspora rosea (assembly GCA_003550325.1). NCBI lineage: Eukaryota > Fungi > Glomeromycota > Glomeromycetes > Diversisporales > Gigasporaceae > Gigaspora > Gigaspora rosea. The sequence continues at coordinate 26,948 of QKWP01003090.1, read as the reverse complement.
TATAACTTCAAAAATAATACTAAAAAAGGCTTTACAAAATCTAATAATAAAATAGCAAACCAAAAATTATAATTGATTAGTTGGCCAAAAAAGTTTTTAAAAATTAATTAAAAATTAAGTATAATCAATTAATTAATTAATTGACCAATTAACTAACTAATTAATTAAACAGTTAATCAATTAATTGATTAGTTGTATAAATAAAATTATTAATTAATTAGTTGCCAATTTAATTAACTAATTGATTAATTAATTTTTAATTTTAAAAGACTGCTTCAATACTATGAAGCCAATAATAATATAAGTAAAAATTCTAAAAGAACATATTAAAAATAATGCAATAAAGTTTACTAAAAGTGATATAATAAAGTTATTAAATATAATAAATATAGACAAAATACTAAAAACAATAATAAATTAGACGCTATTAAACTGTCTAAAATATTAAATTTATATAAGCAAACTTTAGCAACAATGTATACAAATCTTATAAATTAAAAAAAAACTTTATAGTTTATAGTTTAGTGCCAAAGGAATGAAAACTTACTAGCTACAATATTAAAACTAACAAATTTATACTATCTAGAACTAATAATACCAAAGTTATAAAATTATATATATGAAATTTTAGAAATAAACCAAAAAAACAATATTTTTTAATTTGTAAAGATTTGCAAACAAATCTACCTATTATATTCTATCTTTGATCTATTGTTTTTTTATTTAAAAGAAATTGATATTTATGCCCCTATTTTTGATATTCATACTCCCTATTAAAAATCAAAAAAAACTTTGAGTGAAGATATTTTGACAACCAACTGACTAAATTTAATTATTTGCATTCTATAAATTCATAAAATTCAAATAAAAAAAAGTTTATTGGATTGTTTGTCAGGATGCCTTTACTCAAAGTTAGAAAAAATTAAAAATAAAACTATACTCAAGTTTTTTAAAATTTTGAATGAAGATATTTTAACAACCATATAACCAAATTTGATGAACTTTTTTTTAATTAAATTCTATAAATTTATAGAATTTAAATAAAAAAATTTTATCAAATTTGGTCAGATGGTTGTCAGGATATCTTAATTCAAAATTAGAAAAAAAAAACATTTATCAAAATAAAAGCTGCACCAAAGTTTTTTTAAAACTTTGAGCTAAGATATCTTGACAACTATCTAATCAAATTTGATATTTTTTTTTATTTAAATTCTATAAATTTATAGAATTCAAATAAAAAAAAATTTATCAAATTTTGTTAGACCAATATCAAGACATCTTTGCTTAAAGTTTTAAAAAAACTTGGGCACAGCTTTTATTTTAATAAATGCTTTGATTTTTTCTAACTTTGAGCAAAAATATCTTGACAACCATCTAACCAAATTCAATGAACTTTTTTTTTTTTATTTGAATTTTATATATTCTTAGAATTCAAATAAAAAAATGTTCATTGAATTTGGTCAGATCATTGTCAAAATATCTTCATTTAAAGTTAGAGAAAAATCAAACATCTTTCAAAAAGAAAAGCTGTATCAAAGTTTTTTTAAAACTTTGAGCAAAGATATATCGACAATGGGCTAACCAAATTCAATGAACTTTTTTTATTTGAATTCTATGAATTTATAGAATTTAAAGGTAGGGTAAATGTAGATTATTTTTCATATAATCTGCATGGTATTACAGATTTTTATATAGGAAATAAAAATTAGCCACAAGCAAAATTTTTTAATGCTCTAATGAATTTTTACCAAAATTTCACAATGTGCAGATAAGAACCTTCTATTTATAGTAATAATAATTTTGAAACTTGTTTTATTTGAGAAAATTCCACTTTGAATATTACCAAAGTTTTTCTAGATGGCTCTATATTTTTCTCAGGTAACACAAAAGGACCAAATATTTCAGTAATATTCGAAGTAGAATTTTCTTAAATAAAACAAGTTTTGAAATTATTATTACTATAAATAGAAAGTTCTTATCTGCACATTGTGAAATTTTGGTAAAAATTTGTTAAAGCATTAAAAAATTTTGCTTGTGCGAATTTTTATAATCTGCAAATCATATTGTAATATAGTAGATAAGTTTAGACTTTCGTATTGCGGCAGTTACATGTTCACGACGTATTAGACAATCACGTAATGGTATCGACCCCTCGTTCGATCACCACTAGTTTGCTTTATTTTTTGTTTATTCTTTATTAGTTATTTATTATTTATTTATTTATTTATTTGTGTCGCTACCCCCATTATACTGTTTATTTTGCCGCGATGCATATCGGCATCATGTATCGTTCATTATGCATAGATCATATGCATAACATCGTTGTTGGTATTTTATAGTTCATTGTACATAGTTTTAGGATAGAAGAAAAAGAAACTACAATTATAAAAAGGACCTAGAAATCCTTCTGTATCAATATCAAGTTAATGATTCACTATCATGTCTTAACTTCTATCTAATAAAAGCCATCTTTGTCTTGAATTTCTTCTAACAAAGACCTAATTTATCCTCATAATCGAACATTTCGATTACAATATGAAAATAATCTATATTTACCCTACTTTTAAATAAAAAAATTTTATCAAATTTAATCAAATAGTTATCAAAATATCTTAGTTCAAATTTTAAAAAAACTTTGGCACAGGTTTATTTTGATAGATATTTAATTTTTCTCTAACTTTGAGCGAAAATATTTTGAAAACTATCTGATCAAATTTGATAAACTTTTTTTTTGAATTTTATGAATATATAAAATTTAAATAAAAAAATGTTCATCAAATTTAATCAGATTGTTGTTAAAATATCTTCACTCAAATTTTAAAAAACTTTGGCATAGCTTTATTTTGATAAACATTTTGATTTTCTCTAATTTGAGCAAAAGTATCCTAAGAACAATTTGACTAAATTCAATAAACTTTTTTTTATTTAAATTTTATGAATTTATAGAATGAAATAAAAAAGTTAGTTAAATTTAGTTAGATGGTTGTTAAGATATCTTTGCTAAAAGTTTTAAAATTTTTGATTTTTGATAGAGGGCATGAATATCAAAAATGAAGTATAAATATCAACCCCCTTATTTAAAATATTTAAATAAAATAAAGAAATAATTTATTCATCATCCGGATGAATTATTCATTCTCCTCCTCAAATAAAAATAAAATTCTAGTTATATTAGGATTAGAATTAGAGTTATAATTAGAATTAAAGTTAAGGTTGGAGTTAATTAAAATATAATCGCGAGAGGAGCATTTTTTGTTAGTAACTCTACAGGGGTTACCCTAGTAAAATTTTGAGATAGCATAATGTGGGTAAGGAATATCAAATCTTACCCGGGTGAGGAATAAATGTACTCTATTTAAAAATATGTATTATATTTTTGAGTTATTTGTATTTATATTATAAAACAAAAGTTTATATTGCTTATAATCTAAAAATATTAAAAAAATTTTTTAACCAAAAATAATTTACAATATTTTGACAAATTCTTTAAATATTGGTTTTAAAAATTTTGCTTCTAATATAATATTGTAATTTATATAAAGAATTATAACTTTATTATTGCACTTTAAGTATTTAACTTATAAAAATTAAGAATTGTTTTAGAAATAAAAATTCTTTTATTGACAGGAATATATAAAATTTAAAAAAATTTAAAGAAAAATTTTTATAGTAAAAGTTTCAAATATATATACTTTAAACTTTTATTATCAGTTATAGGAGATGTTCTTTTAATTGCTGTCTATAATAAAAATTATAATAAAAATATATGAATTTACTATAGATATGAATTAAAAAATTTTCTTTGATTTTACTTATTAACTTAATTGATGATCCGCCACAAATCGATAGTGTGATCATAGTGTAACGTGATGCAGATCCTTACTATTTGCTGATATGTAAATCCTAAAATGTAGGAATTTTTTTGCCCACCCAAGGTAAACATTTTTTCTTACTAAGCTAAGGAGTCATGTCTACTAAGTGAAAATTGTAGAGCTCATCGAGACGAGTCTAATGGTAGTTAGATCATCGAAATCAGACCAGTAGATGATGAGATACCTTCGAAAAACAATTGGCCAACTATATGTAAACAATAGGTTTGTTTACACAAAATTTTATATATTGACCAATCGTTTTTTGAAGATATCATATTATCTACTGGTCTGATTTTGATGATCTAACTACCATTAGACTCGTTTCGATGAGCTCTACAATTTTCACTTAGTATACATGACTCATTAACTTAGTAAGAAAAAAAGTTTTCTAAGTTTTCCTTAGGTCGCCAAAAATATTCCTATATTATAGGATTTACATAGTAATTTGTGTCACATTGCACTATGATCACACTATCGATTTGTGGCGGATCATCAATTAAAATTAAATTTTTTTGAAATATAGAACAAGAGGAAAAGAAAAAAAATTAAGTTTAAAAATCAAATTAAAATTTTACTAATTTTGTACAAATCTAAAATATAACTTTGCCAAAAAAAACTATTTCTAATTTTAAAATAATGAGTATATGTAAAAACATGCTCTGAACAACTTTATTTAGTTGGTCAAAGTAGGTTACCTTGTAAAAAAAATGGGTTATCTATGTGCTAAAGTTAAAATTTTAGGGGTTTTAATATAAAACCCCTTTTTTGTTAAGATAATCAACCTGCTTTGGGCTTCTAAGTAAACTTGTTCAAAAAGTAATTCTACTTGTACTAAAATTAAAACACATTTTTTCAAACCTTTTATAGTGCAGAACACCTAAATGCAAAAGTCATATGACTTGACCCATTTTTAAAAAATTTATAATCAAATCTGATATTTTTTGAAATCCTGCATTTTGATTAGTTAAAAATTAATTTTTAAAATTAATTTTTAAAATAATTTTAAAATATTTTAAAATTAACCAATAGCAGTGTGTGAGCCAAATCATGTGACTTGTCCCATTTTGAGGTAATTTATTAAAATATATAATAAGTTTTAAAAAAATTAGAGCAACTAAGTTTTAGTAAATTAGTTAAACTACAAAATAGGAGCCTGTTTTTTGATATTATTTTTTTATTAAATGGAAAGCCTTTAGATATCCCGCACTATACTAAATAAAAAATGAGTTTAAAGTTAGAAAAAAAATTTTTTTTTAGAAAAAATTTTTTTTCCAACTTTAACCCTATTTTTTACTTAGTAAAAGGTTCAAAAAAATGTGTTTTAATTTTAATACAAGTAGAATTACTTGCTGAACAAGTTTACTTAGAAGCCCAAAGCAGGTTATCTTGACAAAAAAAAAGATTTTATATTAAAAACCCAAAAATTTTAACTTTAGCATATAGATAACCTATTTTTCTTACTTTGACTGACTAAATAAAGTTGTTTAGGGCATGTTTTTACAATACTTATTATTTAAAATTGGAAAATATTTGTTTTTTGACAAAGTTACATTTTCGTTTTGTACAAAATCATGAAATTTAATTCGATTTTTAAGCTCAATTTTTTCTTTCTTCCCTCCTAGTTCTATATTCTTAAAAATTTAATTTTAAGTTAATGAGTAAGATCAAAGAGAAATCTTCTAATCCATATCTATAGTAAATTTATATATTTTTATTATAATTTTTATTATAGACAACTTTTGACTATTTTTTAAGAACATGTCCTATGACTGTTATACTAAAGTTTTTTAATATATTTAAAAAATTTTTTAACAAATTAATAAAACAAATCTAAAATAAATATTTTATTTAGAAAGTATATAGCTAAAATCTATATTTAAGATTTTATTAAAAAAATTTAAATTTATAAAAAAGTTGCAAACAAATTTGTTTGCAAAACAATTTAAAAAATAATTTCTAAAATAATTAATAAAGTTATATTAATAAAAACTAATAAATAAAACTTTTAGAAATAAAAATACTAAAAATAATAATATTTAGAGAGCTTTCAGAAATTAGCTGATTTTTGTTTACTTTAAGTCTATCTTGAGTATCTAGAATTATGATACTGCATAATATGTACATAATTTGGCCTATACCATATATGTATTATATATTGCACAAATTATATATTTTGAGTCATTTAATATAATAACTAAATAATTCATCGAAAATGTTTACATTTATATAATTAAATAACTAATCATAATTATTTAACTACTATAATCATTATATCTGATATTAGTAATAAATTCTTATAAGTACAAGTAATTTATTTTTTCATGATTATTTATTTTAATTAAAAATAAATCATTATTTGTGTAAAATTAGTTTAGTATAAAGAAATTAAATATTATATTTATTTTTTTATAATTTATAATTTAAGCTATTATACTTGATAATATAGCATATATAAAATATCAACAACTTTAGTTATAAAGCAAATATATAGCTTATTTTATAATAATTATAGATATTTTTTACTTTAAAATTATTGAGCTATATAAACTATTATACAATACAGATAATATTATTCAAATTCAATACTATAATATAAAATTTTATTAGCTAAAAATACAATATATAAAATCTAAACAGAACTAAGATTACTATTAATTTAATCATATATATAATAGGATTATTTGCTACTAAACATGCCCAAGCAAATGAATACAAAAATATATTTTATGCTAATGGTGCCAAACTTTTTTCTACAAGCCATTTATTGATAACTACTATAAATCAAAAAAATATCAATCAAATTTAGAACTTGAAAATACATAACAAAAATTATATCAAATTACTATATCTCATATTATAAAGTATTAAAATAAATATGAACAAATTAATATTGACTAGGACCCCAGACATCTCTTATATAGGTTATAACTGGATTTTAGCCAATTTTGGGGACTGTTAAAGCCAGGTACCTTTATATATTTTTGTTTTTTAATTAAAATTAGGGTAAGGGTTAGTTAGAAGTTAGGACTAGAAAATGTTTTATAGGTAAAATTGCCTTCTCATTATTTTTTATTAATGCTTTGAGACAGGTTTAGACACTCGTTTCTTGTATTTTTAGTGTTTTTCATTTATTTCTTTGTTTTTGTCTCGTTGGGCTGATCCGTGATGATAAAATTTTCCAATTTGATTGGCTATAAGTCACATGATAGTACCTGCTTTAACGGATCCCTAATTTTGATCTAATTTGTTAAAAATAACAAAACTATATTTACTTAAATAACTTTTGATTCAGTAATCAGAATTGAATGAACTTTTTTGTTAGCTGCGCCTTACTGAGACTTCATTTTAAAAAAAAGTTCATTAAAATTGGACTACTGGATGCCAAAATAATTACCATAAACTGTTTTTGCTTCTCAAATTTTAGGGGTTTTTGCTAAAATATGTAACATATGACCTCTGTACTAGATGTCTGGGGTTCTTATTAACTTAATATCTTTTAAATCAATTGAGATATTAAATATATTATATTTTAATCAAATTGATGATTAATAATAATAATAAAAGATAATAGCAAAAACACATTTTATATAATTTGCAATATAATACATATTTATCCCTTAAACTATTTAGCAAACAAATTTGTTTACTAAAATGTTTTTTGGCCAATTTTTGTACAATTGTTCTAAATTTATTAAAGTGCACTCATATAGCTACTCTCATATTCTCTAAGCTAAAATAAAAATATACAATATACTAGATATCATATAATTTTTATTTTGCAAAACTTTTTTAACACTGCTTCAAAAATCAACTAAATAGGATTAATCATTATATAGTCTTTATAGTTAAATTTAATAGTAAAAAAGCACCTTTATATGACTTTATATAACAATTATTACAATTATTACATAAAGGTACCTTTTATAATATAATATTAAAATTGGTTAAAAATTTTTCACAACCAATATTACAAAGCTAATTTTTTTTAGACAATGTGGAAAAGATAATGTAACTTAAAAGTTCAAGTAAAATAGTATATTTTAAAGCTATTATGTGAATCTATACTATTTGTTTAAACTATTTTAAGTATACTACACTATGACAATTAAGTGTAATATGTGGTTTGGGCCTTTGAAAATTATCATAACTAGCTAGAATAAAGATCTTTATAGAAAAAATTTCGTTTAATATTCTACTTTATCCAATTATTTTAGCAGACAAATTTGTCTATTAAAATAGACAGTTTAAGAAATTGTAAATTATATATAAAATTCACTGTATTTGATTTTTTCTTTTAAAATTTTGTAAAATTTTTTTAAGCAAATCATTTTTGACCTATTTAATAAAATTATAGAGCAGGTTTTTCTGATTCTAAAAATGGGGGACTGTTAAAGCCAGGTGCCTTTATATGTTTTTTTATTATTTAATTAAAATTAGATTAAGGGTTAGTTAGGAGTTTGGGTTAGGATGTTTATAGGTAAAATTGCCTTCTCGATATTTTTTATTAATGCTCCAAAACAAGTTTAGACACTCATTTTTTGTATTTTGGTGTTTTTCACTTTTTTCCTTGTTTTTGTCTTGTCAGGCTGATTCGTAACAACCAAAATTTACAATTTGTTGGCTATCAGTCACATGATGGCACCTGACTTTAACGAATCCCTAAAAATAGTAAAATTATTAAAATTGGCTAAATATTCATCAAGTTATGAAAATTTAAGGGTAGAGGATACATAGATCACTTATCATATAATTTTGGTAGTACAAATAATTTTATATAGAAATTATATACTTTACTAAAATTTTGTAAGAAATATTTTTTTGTTAGAACACGAAAAATGGGTTGTAAGTAAAATTTAAGATACTATACAAAAATCATACCACATACAAAATTATAATGATGTTAAAGCTATAAAGCTCCTGAATTCACTACTGCCAACACAAGGCCGAAGCCACTGAACCACTTACAAAGCCACCAACAATAGCGCACAAGCACAATAAGCTAATTAGGCTTATTAATTAAAAAAAATAAGTATTAGTGTACTATAGCAATTAGAATAACAAGGCAAAAAGAATCGAAATTAGAAAGAGATCTTGAACTTGCACAAGAGCTCCAAAGAGGAGGAGTACGTAAACCACTGAACTAAAATAGTCTAAATCTGTGTTACCTGAAAAGAGGTAAGGCATTATTTAAACGTGTTTCACAACAAGACAACAAATACACCATATCTATACCCTAATGATACCAAAATAGCAATACTAGTAACAACAACACCAGTAATGTAATGACAAACTGGTAATGACTAAATTTTATAACATGAAAGAAAGAAAGTTAGTTAATATATTACAAACTAAATAAAAGTATAAAAGCGAAAAAAAATAAGTTGATCGATATGATTAACTACTTATTTGTTATATATTATAATGAAATCAGATTAAAAATGAACTTTTCTATTTTTAAAAAATTTTTGTGATTATTTAGATTATCGCAAATTTAAAAACAATATATAAATAATAAAAACAATAATAAATAGAAAAAATTTAAAAAAATAAAAATTAATAAAATATATATAATAAATAATAAAATAAATTAAAATGTTAAAATAAATAAAAATAAAATAAAAATTTTTAGAAAAAAAATAAATATAGCATAAATATTTAAAATAAAATACATAATAAATGAAAATTAAATAAAAAAACGTTAAAATTTAAATAAAAAAATAATTTAAAAAAGAAAACAATATAAAAAATTATAAAAAAGTGAATAAAAAAATAAATAAAATAGGTTTAGACCACAGATAAGTATTTAGTTTTATTTAGATATATGTTTGAGTTTTTATTTTTAGCATTAGATTTAAAAAAATGAAATTTCTTTCAGTTTTGTAAAAAGTTTCTACTAAATTTAATAAAGATAAAAGCAAGGTCTCACCTTAACATTTAAAAAAAAAATAAATAAATAAAATAATAAAAAAAACATTAAAATAAAAAAATTGATAAATAATAATAATAGTAATAAATTTAATAAAAAAAGTGATTTAAAAAAAAATTTAAATAAATATAAAAAAATTGAAAAAAAGTTAAAAAATTAGAATAAATCAAAAAAGTAAATAAAAAAATATGTTTGCTTTATTTATTTATTTATTTATTGTTTTCTGTGCATATATGCAATATGGTAGGAATAAAATTCTGGCCTTACTATGAAAATAACTAAAAATTTACTTAATTCCCACCATTGCATATATGTGCTAGAGATGCTATTTTGTTTTTATTTGAATTTTAAAAAATTTGCAAAATTAAAATTTTTTATAAATTTTTGCTATTATAATCTACGAAGATTATACTTTTTAAATATTTGCACAGATTTTTGGCAAAAAATCTGCGAAGAACTGCAAATATCTAAATTTTGAAGATCTTTGCAATTTTTTACTGCACTTATTTAATAAATTTGAAAATTACTGCAGATTATTAATGTTTTTATTTTCTCAATGATTATTAAGGTTGTTGTATCTATAATTGTTGTGTTTTGTGTTGTAGAGTTATGTGTACATAGAAAATTTATTGATTTTTGCATATTTAATATTAGTAATACTTGGTTTATGCACTATATTTTGAGAACTCTTGGTATCTTTTAATAGGTCATAACTGGATTTTGGCAAATTTTGATCTAATTTGCTAAAAATAACAAATTTACATTTTCTTAAATAAGTTTTGATCCAGTAATCAGAATTGAATAGAGCTTTTTTTTTTTTTGTTAGATGCATCTCAATAAAAGCTTTATTTTAAAAAAAGTTCATTCAAATAGGACCACTAGATGCCAAAATAATTGCAAAAAACTGTTTTTTTGCTTCTCAAATTTTGGGTTTTTGTTAAAATGCATAAAGTATGACCCTATACTAGATGTCTGGGGTCTTGTTAAGTCTCTGTATAAATGCCTTCTGTAGTTTACTTGCACTTGTATTCTAACTTGTATCATGTTTTTGCTTTGCATAATGGATTGTTTCCCTAGAATAGGAAAGCAAAGACTTGTGGTATAGCTGTATCAACTCCTTTCTTTTGCTTTAGTATGGGTTGTAGTAGTCAAAAACAACTGTTTGCTTATTTAAGTAGCCCAAACTGTGCAGTTTTACTTAATAATCTAATTTAGTTGCAGTTAATTGTGTTATTCTTTCTGGGTTTCTGTTGTTTTGATGATCTATAGAAAAGAGTTCAATATAATATTAACTTTTTTATTTGATCTCATCATTTTTCTTTATGATTTCAAAATTACTAACTTTACATTTACATGCTTCAGCCTATTACACGTTTTTGCTTTTTATTTTCTCTACATTTTTGTGGAATTAACTTGAAACACAACTACCTTTATGTTATACAATCAATCACAATGCAATATTGGTGTTCCAAAACTGTTATGCAGGTTAGTAGTAACTTACCATGGTAAGTTTGGTAAATTACTGGTAAGTTATCATGAATTTTGGTATTGAATTACCAAATGCTTTTTCGTAAAACATGGCTATTACAAAAAGCCATAATGCAGCATTGCCAAATGTCGTGATGCAGCATTGAGGTAATACATAATGCTGCAATGGTGCAATCTTGGTATTCCAGTAAAATTATGCAGGTGGTTAGTGGGTAACTTGCAACGGTAAGCTTGGTAAATTACCGGTAAGCTATCATGAAGTCTTGTGCTGAATTACAAAATGATTGCGCCATTATTGGAAAAATTCCGTGATTGTAGACAATTGACTGTATAAAATACAAGTTACTTCACAGGTAGCTTACCGGTAACTTGCCAATTTGGTAACATACTACCAAAATTATGAATTACTGTAATTTTACAATTCTACCAAAGAATCCGTAATCGTAATCCATAGTTCAGCATCTCTGCCGTGTAATTACAATATGTATTCGCAATATAACATTATTGGTAATATGGCATTGCAACATTTCAGGAATGTATATTATCCTATGCATAGTGACTTATTTAGCTTATTTCCAGCAAGTTAGCTTGCCTTTATTCTAATAAAATAATTTGAGGTTTTTAAATTCTCCGTACTGTACGTAGCTTGAAATTATGGTGATTTAATTAGTTTCATAAACTTGCACGATTCTACAGTTGTGAATAAAAAAGTACCAAATTTTAGATAGCATAATCTATCAAGATGTGAATTTTTTAAATATGCAGATACATTATCGTTATTTATTGTTCTCAAGCGCCAATTGTTCGGTATAGATCGGGAATATATTTTAATTAGTAAAAAAAATTTCTACCGAATCGATTGCATTTATCATGCCAATTGAATAAACATGTGATGATAGTTTAATACGCCAGAGAGAACAAGTTAATTAGCGGGGAAATTACTGGTATTTATCTGATCAATTATTCCAATTAACAACAAATGGAGGTCCAGACGTCCTTTTTTTTTCATAGAGTCGCGCTTATTGGCAGAAAATTTTCATTGACTGACTTGGAAAATAATTGTATGCTAAAAAAAAGACGTCTTGGTCTTTTTGTTTGTAGTAAATTCTGAAAAAGGAAACCGAATTTATAATTGTCGTAAATTGTGTTTATCCTTTGTTGATCCACCGTTTTNAGTTTAATACGCCAGAGAGAACAAGTTAATTAGCGAGAAATTACCGGTATTTATCTGATCAAGTGTATTTTATTATTCCAATTAACAACAAATGGAGGTCCAGACGTCCTTTTTTTTCATAGAGTCGCGCTTATTGGCAGAAAATTTTCATTGACTGACTTGGAAAAACAATTATATGCTAAAAAAAAGACGTCTTGGTCTTTTGTTTGTAGTAAATTCTGAAAAAGGAAACCGAATTTATAATTGTCGTAAATTGTGTTTATCCTTTGTTGATCCACCGTTTTCATTTTTTCTTGTAAAGACAATTACTGTTAAGTGGTTATAATAATAAAGCCGTTTGTTCAAGCATCAAATGCAATCAACATCTTAATACCTGAGCGGCAATACGATCATAAATTAATCACATCGAGGGAGATACGTGAGAATAATTCAATTATATTATTCTTCATATTAATGGTTTCGGAAATGGTCTTATTAAATAATAGTTAAACACCACCACAATCATTAGCTAATTACCCCGAGTGTGCTGCTTGAGAACACCCATGATCATATTTAATCAATTGACAAGCGCCTTAGGGTGTTCTCAAACACCTCCCTCAATGGATCAGGGGTAAATTTGTAATTAGTCGGAAATTGAAAAAAATTGATCGTGATTACCACTTAGATCGAAAAAAACCATGGAGCTGCGACCATCAATTTGTTTTTCATAGAGCTGCGTTGATTGGCTAAAATTTATCATTGATAGAGTAATCAAAGAGATTGCTCAAGCTCATTATGCCTGAGTACCATTGCGATCACTAACTACATCGAGAATGGGGTTTGAGAACACCCTAAATCCGGAAAATCTAGATCTTTAAATTAATTTAGCATTAATTCTATTCGATTTTTATAAAATATAAAATTATGTTATTGTTATACAGTATAATATTATTTTGTGACTTTATCAAGGTAAATTTAATATGTTTTTATTACTTTGGTTTTAAAAAATGTATATAATAATTGTGACTATATAGAGAAAAATCAATATAAATTTAACTGGTAATAAAAATGTGATTATATAGAGTTTGTGACTATATCAAGAGTGAATATAACAAGGTGCGACTGTATTATATATTATGCATATATAATCTTTATCCTTTTTAAAAAAAAAATTATCTGTTTTTTTTTTTTTTTACTTCTCTAACCAAAAATTGTATATTTAATTAGCTTGTAATGTCAAATATTAAAAGCCTCAAAAATATTCTTGATTTGCAAAATAGTAAATAAAACTTCTAATTTCAAAAATATGCATCTTGATTTCAAAACCAAATTAATACTTTTTTATTAAATTAAATATTTTTTAATAATATTATTTAATAAATAAAAATTATTAAATTTACGCCAATTCGCGTGAAAAAAAAAATTTATTAAATTTATATCATAAAAAAAGCAAACAAGTAGATATATTATTAAAAACAACTCTTTTTAACTTTTGTATTACTACTTGTATATTAATCATATTAGCCTAATCCATATTTTAGTAATAAAATATACATTATTTTATCTGTTATTAAGTTAATAATACACCGTTTTGTGCGTAATAACGCGCAGAGGTGTAATTTTGACTTTTGGCCTAAATTAAGTTTAATTCGGGCTATGATCAAATTAACGTCCCGGCCCGCTATTACGGTACAGTACATCAAAGATTATATTAACTGTTAATGTAATAAAAATAAATACAATATAATACTAAGCTCTAGTTTTTTACATTTAATATGTATCATATTTTTTTGTTTATTTTTCAAAGCCATATTATGTTCTTGATAATTTGTAAAAAGATGCTTTGTCGTAATAAACAAAAATTTTTGATATAATTTTTGGAATTTTATAAAATATAACTTATAAAAACAAAAACCTTGAATATTATTCAAGCTATTACTATTCTTGTATATGATCGCTGGAAGTTAAAAATAGTAATAGTAAAATCCTGTAAGTTTGGATAACGAATCATTTCATTACCTTTAAATAAATCCTGTCCGAAAAATTCTATTAATGCCTTTATTTAGCAAATAAAAATACGTATTTACCTATTTTGGCCAAGATTAGCAACAAAATGTCAATCCTATTGCTAATTGAACTTTATCACTATAAGCATAATAAATTACTAAAATAGGTATTATGGCGAATGTAGGTACTGTAACGAATTACGATTAGTACCGGTACGTATTTACGTACTTACATCCTATACACTGTAAGCGTAATATCGATATCTCATAATCTAGTGTTCAGAAGCAATCTATCATTCGATTGATGTGATAAATAGAATGAAACGAAAATAATATTTTAGTTTAGAAGTTCGATATAGAAAGTTGTCTAAATTTTTTTTAGTTTAGCCTAGATTTCCTGTTTGTTCAGGACCCAGACCAGATCAATATTCCACGGAATAACATGTTCAAACCGGATCATGTTTTACCATCTTGAACAAACTAATTAACTTTCTCAGACCACCGTTACGAATAATTTTGTGTAAATTTCGCATTTATACGGGTACATATTATGAATTACCTTATTTAAAAGTGGTGTTACTATCAGAACCACCGGATTTTAGTAGAATCTAAAATTGCTGACCGAAAACTGTTTTATTAATTCTATATGTTTTTATAGAATAAAAGTATGCGGCTGCTATTCATACCCCAAATTTGCTATTCGTACCCCTGTAAATCAAAATTTTTAAAATTTTTTCAATCTTTGAGCGCTTGACAACCAAGCCAAATTCGATGGATATATTTTTTTTTATTTTGATTCTATAGATTAATAGAATACAAAAAGAAAAAAATTTATTGAATTTTACCTAGCGGTTATCGAGATATATTGTTCAAGTTTCAAAAAATTCAAAACGTCTATCAAAATAGGGCTGCGCCAAACTTTTTTCAAACGTTGAGCGAAGATATCTTGATAACCATTAAGTCAAATTCGATATACTTTTTTTTTATTTAGATTCTATAAATTCATAGAATGTGAAGAAGAAATTTTATTGACTTGATGGTTGTCTATGATATCTCCGTGCAATAGTTTGAAAACGTTTATCAAAATAGAAGCTGCGCCAAATTTTTTTCAAACTTTGAGCGAAGATATCTTTACATCCACCAAGTCAAATTCAATAAAAAATTCTATGAATCTTTAGAATCCAAATAAAAATATATCATCGAATTTGACTTGGTGGTTGTCGCTCATAAGTTTGAAAAAAATTTTGATTTGCAGGGGTACGAATAGCAAATTTGGGGATACGAATAGTCGCCTAAAAATAAACCACATTTGGTTATATGATTGTCGTGATATCGTCGGCGCTATTTTAGATGTTGGGTGTTTGATACTATAATAGTGCGGCACGTATAATAAAATTTAATATATAAGATTTTTAAATATTTTAAATTTTTAAACCTTAATAATTCTAGTTCTAGCGAAGCAATTTCAATTCTGTAATTAAGCTATGTTATATGTTGTTAAAACAGACCAAAATGATTAAAAAATCGCATTTTATATATAAAAAACTAGACTATTGCTAATTTTCTCCCGGGTAGGGTGTCCAGGATTATGATCCGGTAAATGCCAAATTATGCATCCGGTAAATTGCAAATTATGCGAATTATGCGGACCCCAGGATTAAGGTTAAAAAAAATTTGTGACCAACCAAATTTCAAGATCTTCTGTAATGCAAGACAAATTTTATAACGTCTATGAAACTGTTTTTACGTGTTATAAAATTTTATTATATAATAATATTTTCGAACTCTAACCTTATTGCAAGATTTTATCCCTAATCTAAAAGCACGAAATTTTACTAGAAATTTTTTTGTGTTCTAATTTTGCCCGTGGTATGTACTAAAATTATCAGCAACTTACATTGTACAACCAATATGTGTATAATCAATAATCGTTTACTACATTCGAGGTGTTATGAATATCAATATGTGATTTTAGTATGTTTTATCAAACCTTACCATAGAGTTTGCTTAATTATCACGCCTCATAGAATTTAGGGTTAGATCTACCAGAAATTCAGAAATTATGATTAATTCCAGCCGGGTTTTTTAGGGAGTGATGGTACGGTTTGATAAAATCACATCCGTACCATACTGATCTGTAATTCCCTGCATTCGGATCTATTAATTTTAAAGTGTAGATACTATGATAGTTTAGCCAGCATTATTCACATGATCCTACTGGGAATTAGCCAGAGTTAGAATATAATATAGGCCGACTTGATAATACACTAATACACTCTGTAATTTAATCTGTGTAACGACAATTGACCAATAGAAATTCCTTTATACGAGAGAAAGGATAAATTATGCGAGATTATGCGGGCTTCTTTAAATTATGCGAAATCGCATATTTTATGCGCTATAAGGTGAATTATGCGAATATTATGCCAGATCATAATCCTGGACACTCTACTCCCGGGGTGATTTCACTTTATTATATGTAGAACCAATCAGATTGTAAGACCTTGTGTGTAACAAAACTAAAGAAAAAATTAAGAATCTTTTAAATAACAAAAAATTTTATTATGGAAGCTAGCTTTATATTCTAAATTTTTCATCGTCTAATTTTACCCTAACCCTAACCCTAACCTTTAATAGTAAAATTATTTATTTTTTTTTTTAAAAAAAAATTTATAATGAGATTAATATCACCCCGTGTGAAATTAGTTAAAATCAAAAAACTATGTTTTAATATTTAATAATTATTGTATATATTATATTTCTTAATAAAACTTTACAAAAAATTTTTTAAATAGTGTGTCGATCATATTGTGTTGTAAATCATTTGGTATCTAACAACCCATACTAAAATCCAGTGGGTCTGGTTACTATACAGAACCAAAGCCTGATTAAACAATGCAATAGCATAATTTATTGACTACTGGTAAAGTACTAGTATTGTTTTTTTTGTTTTTCCATTAACCCGCAGATATATTCTCGGGGCGTCAGAAGGCGCTTTACTGTAGTACCAGTATTTTACATGTCGAAATCAAATGTTGTTTTCGTATCCAAGTTGAAGGTTGAATCAATTCAGGAATAAAAAAAACTATATTTTTTTTATTTTGCATTAATTTTTCAAATCATATGAAAATATTCAATAGGTGTCATTATGAGCTTATCTGCGTTTAGGATAGTTAACCAATAAGAAAAAATTAGAACTCTTTTAGAACTACGAATTCGCAAAAATCGGGTGTAAAATCGAATGATTATTTAATCACCAAATCAACATCCAAGTTAAATCGAGTCAAAAAGACAATTTCTCACAAGAACATGTGTGAATATTTACAATCTAACTAAATCAGTGTAACTACGTACATACGTGCGAATTTTCAGGTTAAGAAGCCTAATTACCTTTCAGAAATCTCATGTGATTTTAACTTTCGTTTTATATGGAAATAAATTATGAACTGCACTCAAGGGCAAGTGGCACACCTAAAAAGGTTAGTACATTTTAAAGAATATCTTAGGCGAAGTTACCGATAAAATTCAAATACATCATTATTAAAAGCTCTCTTCTACTATTATTCAATAATCATTAATTTGCAAAATTCACACATTAGTTCCTTGTTCAGATAGATTTTTTGCATCATAAGAAATTTTTAAACTTACATAATACTTCTAGAAACTCCCTACAGTGCAATAGTTGAAAACTAATTAGATCAGGGTCGTCGTTTCATCAAATATAAATTGTGGGAAATAATCACTTTTATTCCTGTTTCAATTACTCATTATTTAAGAAACTATTATATTATATTATAACTGGATTTTAAGTTTGATCGCTCTCGGAAAATTCATATACTTTACCATAAAGTAAAAATAAAAATAGAATTTTTAGTAAAATACCGCATATGCAAAAATAAATAAAAAATAAATAATACGTGTATATATATATAATATATATAATATATATATAATATATATAATATATATTTATATATTGTAACAATCTGATTGATCTCGATTGTTAATTTTGTTCATCTATCAATATAAAAGCATCCATCTTTTTGAGGGTGAATCAAATACTGAGGAATTTCAAATTCTTTATTTTTTTTGGTATTGGCGATTATTATTAATTAGTTAGAATAAACTGTTTTCTAAAAAAAAAAAAAAAAACGCTATTTGAAATTATTTCTTTTTTAAGAAAAATAAAATTTATAAATGGGTTTTGAAATTTCAAAAGAAGCTTCACCTTATCTCTTAACCGTTAACGACGCACAATTAAGCGAGAAATCAAATTTACCTCGTTTAACGACTACTTTAGTATGTGATGACATTGACAATCCGTCGATTACGCTGCCTTTAACATCCACCAAAGTTCAAAACCTTATTCAAGAAGCTGAACGAAGACTTGATGCACAAGATGTGAAAGATTACTCTCAGTCAATAAATCTATTACAGCAAGCAACTATTTTAGGCTCAGCTTACGCAGCAGCGAAACTCGGCTCCCTCTATCTTAATCCACTGAACACTTCAACGGCCCCGAATTATCTTTCGGCAGCCGGTTATTACTCTATCGCTTTAAAACTTATATCAATGATCCCTTGCAAATGGTGGGATTTGAAATTGCTTCTTGATATAATTTCTGGTGGATGGTACGAATTAATTTGTTCTCGATTTGATCGTCGAAGAGATTTATATACTTGGAATCATGGTATTAAGCTTATGAAACAAATCGATAAAAAACTTCAAGATCCAGATTTTACTGGAGTTTTATCACTCAAAGATAATGAAAAATATAGAGCTATCAGAATTCATATGGTATATTGTTATGCTCTGACAGCAGAGGTTGACAATGATTATCCTTTAGCATTAAAGTTGTATCAAGAAACAGAACGGGTAGGATTTTGTAGAGTTACTTTGGCAGACAAGTTGATTAAAAAAGCCCACACCAAGTATCGATTACTTGAATCTAGGGTACCAAGAGTACAACCGGTTTGTGTACAATGTGGTTTCGTGGCGAAAGAATTGACAGAAATTTGGAGATTATTAGTTTGTTCAAAGTGTCAAACTGTAGCTTGTTGTAATAGAGATTGTTTAGCTAAACATCTTAAATCTCATGACAAATTCTAAAAAAAAAAAAAAAAAATATATATATATATATATACATATTGTAGTTTAACAATAATTTTGTTTTCTTTAATAAATTTATTTTTAATTAAACAATTTGTGAATACTATATGTAATTTTAAGACGTAATCAAAATAGAAAACCCATAAGCGTTATAAAAATGACTTTGATCATTTTTCCAAATTTCTTAATTCTAATGCTAACGCTATTCCAAAGCCCACATAAAAATTTATTAGAGCATTAAATTATTACGGTAACTCTCGTTAAATCGTTAAACTTTCTTTCTTCCGTTGAAGCTTCTGTAACTACCGAAAATCTTAAAAGTTACTAGTTGTCGCTGCCATTAACATTCAATCTTAAGTTAAACTTATGATAGTAAATTTTGCTTGCATATGATCTCTGGCTATAAAAATTCTCACGGATCTCTTCATTTTTTTTGATTTTTAAACAATTTACTCTAAATGGTATATGGTTCCTATCGAAAATTCATTCAGAGTTGAGTGCCGCCGAAAATCTAAATATGGAATGCAGGCTTCACACAAATCCGATCCAAAACAATTAACGTGTTTAGGTTCTAAATTTCTACATTTAGGCATACAGATTTGTGATCCTGGATTGTTTTAATCTAATCCATCTGTTTTTCTTATATACATTAAAAGAACCGCTATAAACTGCCATATGGAGTTGTTAGCTGACCAATTAACGTCGACCTTTGTGTAAGTAATTCATTTTTTTATTATAATTGTATAAAAAAAACCAATTATCAAATTACGCCATTAAGAGAATAAGTTATAAATTATTAGAGGTTGGCTAAATCGGACTAGCCCTTAATTGGCTAATAACAGTACTGCCATTATTAGACTCGGGTACATTACTGTTCACGCCAATATTATTCCCGGGAATAATATTGATTTTGAGGCGTATCTTTATTGTTAACGTGAAATAATACTTGAAGATTTCTTAAGTCAAATCAAAATTCATAAAATTCATTCATATAAAGCTACCAATTAATATCGATAGTGCTGAAAAAATAACGGACTCCCTACCCGGGAATAGATTGTTTACTTTTACGTTACACATCGTAAAATTAATAAATATATATTTATATAAAATTAAATTCAAAACATTAAATATATTAAAAAAAATATAATTTGGTCATCGCATTGTTGATTATCGCATGAATTCATACATATCGTGCTAATATGGTCAAAATAAATCATCATATAACGAAGAGTTCAATATAAAGACAAAGAGAATTGATTGTTATTTTGTCCACATTATCAGTTATCTAATATTCGACATAGTAATTTTATAGCACGAGTTCAAACTTTCGTTCTAGACATATTTGATATGTACATGCTACGTACATACGCACGTACGTATATTGATGTATTAAAAACTCGAGCACTGTAAAACTGGAAAATATTAATGCTGAGTAACAGCCAATTAATATAGATATATAGATACTAAATTTATTAACGTAAGTCCACTTAGGTAACAAGTTTTTCTTGCGTAATATGAACATATTATTACGAACGGGAAAAATTCTAGAGTAGATATAAATACTGTATCATATTAGGTAGCGATCTGCCTCAATAATATAATGCTATAGATATTGTTTTCGTTGTCCCACAAGGAGGTTTTAGGTAGTACTATTTTTCAGGTGGTGTCCATCTCACACCAGATGGTGTCAGCATCGGTAACACATTTTACTTTCGGGGTTAATTTCTTGAATGTATGCTTGATATGAACTCATGTATAATATTGGGAGCAAATAATAAAATATTGTTGTTTCATTGTCGGGATAAACGAACATTGTGTCGCAATCGCTTGTTATCGCGAATAATTCATGTTTGATAAGTCGTCAATGGCTGAGTTTTAATTCGAATTGTAATGTAAATAATTGTTGTTATATAATATATAATAAACGATAAGTAAATAATTAATTAATATGCTTGGCACACTGCAAAGCGAAAACCTGTAAGTTCGGTTTTTTCCGGCTCCGCTTTCTGATCAGACTCCTGATAAATTAAATTATGTACAATATAAATGATATGGGATTTTGATCTATAAAAATTAATTTCGGAAAATCTTAATTCCAGGTTTCACTTTACAGCAGTCATCTTAATCTCCATCTAATCTTTTAACCGAGTTATTTATTCATTAAAATGTACCTATTGTTTTATTATATATTTATTTATATATATATATATTTTTTTTAGATTTTATTGAGACAAAAATACAATTCCTGATGGATCGGCAATACTGATCTTGATCTTGATTGAATAAAAAAATTATTTGAGCACTGAGTGCCTAGAAAAGAAACTCGGTGCCAATTTTTTTTCATATACACCATTATAGTGCACTCCCCTGACACAAGTCACCGGATTTCAATAACTAATTTAATAATGATCGTAACTATAAAAACTTTTTACCTTTGCGCAGTAAGTAAAGTTATTTATTATAACTATTTGCAGTAACCACTTTTTTGTTAGTGTTAGAAAAGTTGCATAATATAAGTTAGCATGAAAAAAGTGGCCTTTTTTATGAATCAAAAAAGATGGGCCCTGTGAATCAAAAAGGGGTTTGTCCATTTGTATAATTCGAAAATTTAAAAAAATTTGATAAATTTTTTTTACATAGCATCCGATATAAACAAAGAATATAAAAAGTAAATAAAATTTTTATAAGGTGATACATTTCTTAACTATATTATAACTATTTATTGAATTTAATTGAAGATCTTTTCCAGATTTTCTTGAGAACCACTGTGTTGAATTAAATATTTTTTATATTTATGCTTTAAGGTTTTATATAATAAAATATTAAAAAATTTATATAGATATAGTTCTAAAAATAAAATATTTAAGGTAGAAAGAGATAATTTAACAAAGTTAAAAATAACTAATGTAAAAGTTTTTATTTTAATCTTAAAAAATTGTATATTTTTTGTATTAAATTTATACATAATTTAAAATTAATAATATAATCTCTTGTTTAAAGTAATATTAAATAGAATTATATATTATATCTAAAATCTTAAATTTTAGAAAAATAGTGTTATAGAACAAGTTTTAATATTATTTTCTTAATATTTTCTATTATTATTTTATTTGTATTTTATTGGATTTTTTTTATTAACTTATTTTATTATATTATTTTATATTATTTACTATAAATATCTTAGTTAGAAATACAGATAGACTGGCATTTCTACTACTACCACTTCTACCATTTCTACCATTTCCACTATTTCCACCATTTTTACCATTTCT
Source organism: Gigaspora rosea (assembly GCA_003550325.1). Classification (NCBI taxonomy): domain Eukaryota; kingdom Fungi; phylum Glomeromycota; class Glomeromycetes; order Diversisporales; family Gigasporaceae; genus Gigaspora; species Gigaspora rosea. Next base: position 4,122 of record QKWP01003090.1, on the reverse strand, counting down.
ACTATTTCTACTATTTCTACTATTTCTACTATTTCTACTTTTTTACTATTCTAACTAATAGTTTTGAAAGGATATATAAACACTAGATTTTTTCCTTCTGTACAATAGACTTAGTTTCCTCTTCCTCTCATCTCCAATATTTAAAAATAGTTCTATTTCTTGAATATTGTATCTAAATAAATAAATATTCTTTTGTTTTCTAATAAATATTTATCAAACTGCTCTAGTGAAGTAATATTCCACTTGCATGCTGCTTCATATCTTCTCTGATCCTTACAAGAACCTGTTACCATATATTGTATTGCAAGTACTATATTAAAGGCTATAATTGCTTGTAATAATATGAGTAAAAATTGAATAACCTCTATCTGAAATTGAAAAAAATAAATCATAATAAGTTGAAAAAAAACTTTCCCTATAAAAAATAATTGTATTATATTTGAGTTGAAAAATATATACATTTTGTATATAAAAATGTGTACTATTTGTATAAATTAGCATGTAATAAATGTATGGAAAAGCGTCATTTTGTTTAATATTTGTTTTATGCTTTTATTAATAAAAAATTATAAAATGTTTAAAAAATATACAATTATTGTTTAAAATATAACTTTTATCTATTTAATTTTTATATGTAAATTATACAAATTTTATTTGCATTTATATAGTTCTAAAAGCATTTTAATATTTATTATCGATTAATATTAAAGCTATCTAAATAATACAGCACTAATTTGCAATTTTCTTTTAAATCTAATATTTAATTGCCTTTGTTTTGCAAATGGTCTCTCGATCTTAGCACTCTAGGAGATACAGGCGTTTGATTATCTACATGCGTACATATAGTAGATTTGTTATTTATATATTAAGAAGAAAATAAAAACCCAAAATCCGTAATACTGATTACAAGTAAATTCAGGTTCTGTTACTTATAATCAGCGCATTACGGGGTCAAATATAAATATTTATACATACTTTTTGATAAGTTATTATGTCTATTCTTTGAGGTCTTCTTTTTTTCTTTTTGCTGATTATCCTTTATGCTTACAGGAGCTACATCATTAATCCCCAAAGCTACTGTTAAGTCTTTTTGCGAAGAATTCTTTGAGGTCTTCTTTTTTTCTTTTTGCTGATTATCCTTTATGCTTACAGGAGCTACATCATTAATCCCCGAATCTACTGCCAGCAGGTCTTTTTTTGAAGATTTTGAATTTGAAATAATCGAAGACTTATTGGTAGGTTTTGTTTTTGGCTTTGACATTTTACTTTCTTTAGATCGCTGATTATTCTTGATGTTTTCAGGAACTATATCATTAATTCCTGAAGCTACTGCCAGGCCTTTTTGCAATAATTTTGAATTTGCAATAATCGAGAACTTATTAGTGGGTTTTGCTTTTGGCTTCGACGTGTTATTTTCTTTAGATTGGTTTATTCGCAACATAGTTGAGGTCCCTTGTAAATGTTTGGGCCAGTGTTTATAATATTTAAAAATAAATTTAATAATATAAATTACCTTCAATTTCTTCTATTGCTTCTGATTCAGAATCACAGCTTTGATTTAAATCATCATCATCACCATTGGATAAGACATCACCATCATCATCGGATAAAACATCTGCAAAGAAATTAGAATATAAAATATCAAATTTCGTAATATATACAATTATTATTGTATTTATCTGTAATACACATTGTTTCTTTTTCTGTAATTCAAACATAATTTTTACTCCTTATAGTATCATGTTCTTTCTTACCTATACGTAAAAAATAGATAACAACAAGTAAAGGTTTGTAAAATTCATTTAATCAATAATGCTAACGCTAAATATATACGTACGCTGTTGATTGATTGAATGGCGCATCATCATTTTAATTGCCCAATTATTGATACAATTCGGAAAATCTGGATTATTTCCTTTATACTATTAAACATAAAATTGAAAGATTAATAATCAATCATTACAGGGTGTGGCGACTTAGGGAAGTTGGTAAGTTGTCACCCCCAAGTGGCAGGTCTTGAGTTCAAATCCCACTGGTGACGCTTTTGAAAAAATATACCTGTGTTCCGGTAACTGTTTCTTGTCGATCGGTTGGGTACATCACCTATAGTCCTTGGTTACCATCTTGAATAGGAGCTTTCGGGCGAAGTTGTGTCTCATGACACAAACAAATCCAAGGAACCGGAGAAACAGAAACCCATTTGGCAAGTCCCGAGTAAGGAGGTAGCTCTGATCTTTGACAGTGCTAACCAAAACTGGAATATTGGACCGAAACCGGGGAACCGGACGTTGTCCTTGGGGACAAGGTCTACCAACCTGGCCGCCGGAGTCGCACCGGAGGAAAAGGACCCATGTTGAGGAATTGGGGACCAAGGGGAGAAAAACCATAATGGCACCTAATGCCGGGTAGATCAACCCTTCCGGGCCAACTGGATTGGAAGTCTGGGAAAACAGTGAAGGACCTGTAGGAAAGTGATGGTGGGTACTGGGGTTGGAGCGAACCTTATAAGGGCAGAAGTAGATAATGGTAGCGGTTGGGTATCCCCTGACTGCAAGTTGCTTGCCTCGGTGAGTGCGTAAGTTACCGAAGTGTAGGTAATACCTGTGTAGGACAGGGACTGCTCTACCAAGTTTATTCGCTAGGATAAATTAGTCCTAAGGGGATGTAGATAGCATCCGGAACTGTCTTCGACTGACTAATGTATCGGAGGGCTGTACCGGTGATCACAAGTAGGATTGACATGCGAAGCTTGGACCAGAGGGTTTAAATAGGCAATCCCCTAGTCGGGTTGTAGGTATGGCAACTAGTGTAGAACCTTCGGGCGGACTACTTAAATTAGACAACCAAAAGTTGTACATGTGGCTAGTTGTACTCTTATTCAATGTAATTCAATTGTGGGTGCGCCCAAAGAAGCGCCCTTGATCCACAGGCTTGATTAAATAAACTTTCACCCAAAGCGGGAACTTTGACACAAAAAAAAAAAAATAATCAATCATTACTGTACTTAAAGCAAAAACAATTTTACCTTTTAACTAATGATCGTTTTTTGTTATGCTCAGCTTGCAATACTCAGGCGTATTGGAAGTCCATATTTGGGCTACAAATTCACGCATCACACTCTAAAATAAATAAATACATTGTTACAGTACCGGAAGTCTTCTTTAATTCCGATAGAGTAACAATCACACGGCTCCTGAGATCCCTTACTTTGGGCGTGAAGCGGTGTGCAAGAGGGAAGTATAGTTTCTTTTATGTCTGTAAGAAACTACACACTTCTCTGAGGCAGTTCGGTATAAAGCAACAAGAGATAATACACAGTTTATTAATTGAACAAGAGGGCTATTCCAAGGTGTCTGTTCCTTAGAAATCCCAAGAGTTTATTAATAATAAGAGAGGAGGATAAATAATATAAAGGTAAAGATAAAATACAATGTCTGGATCTCCCTAAATCTAAGAGAAATAAGGTGGGTTTATATATCTATTGAGCTAAGCGTCACTAAGCGTCGTTAAGCATCACTAAGCGTCATTAAGCATCACTAAGCGTCGTTAAGCGTCGCTAAGCGTCGTTAAGCGTCGCTAAGTGTCATCAAGCGTCACTAAGCGTCGTTAAGCGTCGCTAAGCGTCATTGAGTATCATTGCACATCAATTTCGCATATCACTATTACTAAATACAGTTATTACAAAATTTCCTTATTAAGTTCTAATTTTCAAACTAATTTTTACCAAAATTAAAACCTATTCTATAACATTTCTCTCCCCTTTAAGAACGAACTCTGTGAGTTCTAATTTGGGGAAGGACTTGAGAAAGTTCGGCATCAGTTAACCTCGTAATCATTGTATAAGTAATATAGGTTGTTCGAGAGATATTTTCTAGAGGTCGATTAGAGAAAAGTAATTTCATCCGTCTGGCACACTTCCATGTGTCTCCGGCTCTTCTTTCTCCTTGAGTCTTCTCAATTATTGTTTGAATATCTTCATGAGCATCAGGGTATTTGTCTATAAGGTTACCAAGATAATAATAAGCTTCGAGCAGCTTAGTCTGGTCTTGTCTGTTTCTAGTTCAAGTTTTAATTCGTTTGAGAATTTTCTGCAATTTCTCTTGATACGTTATTCCAGTATAT
>QKWP01003089.1:0-35871 GCA_003550325.1 Gigaspora rosea | reverse complement strand
TTCTCAAATAAAGTCTGCATCACTAACGCAATAGCACTTTAAGCAAATATTAACCTAGGCAAAGCCAATCCTAACAAGCCGCAGAACACACATAACATAAATGCTAATCAAACGACACACATAAACACTATGGTATGCACAATAGGAAATGGCAGAATCTCAATACCTAATTATTGGAACAGTCTCCTGTTTCTCCCATTTTCCTATTTAACAGCCGGCCTGCTTCGAGCAGGCGGGAAACCACTGGCTGATGCTGCTTCTCACTCGCTCTACTGTTACGATGATACCTGGCGCAATCTCACTTGCTAATCTTCTGGGAGCATATCATCGTTTCAGTTCAAATTACTTAAGATTACTAATTATTTAAAATTACCAATTCAATGTATTCTGCAGACTTAAAGTCCTTTAATTGAATTCATTTCCGGCACCTTTGGCTGTCCGGAATTATTCCAATCACGTGATCACATGACCAAGCGCACCTATGCTTTTCGATACTCGGTACATTTTTCGAATTAATTTAGAAAGTAACTCAATATTTTTGTGGCAATACGTTGAGTGAAAAATTCTCAATAAGGTCAATTTCGATGTTTAGGATTATTTTTGAAAGTTCGAAACTTTTTATAAGTGAATATAGATACCTAATTATGATTTTATATAAGTTGTTCTTGCAAATTATTATTTCATTATGATTAGTATAAAAAAACCCCCAGAATTTCCCAATATTATTTGGCTGAACTTATATATAATTATTATATATTACTAGATACGGTATTGGATAAATGAAAATCAAAGAGAAATTTTGAAAATTTTATTTGTAAGCAAAATCATTAGATTTATTCGCAAAACAAGTGGGAATTTTGCTAATTATCGGAGTGATGGTTGATAAAATTTGATGATATCCTACTATTACGCTGTAATAATATTTCATTATAAATAAAATCAAAGCTGCAGACATTCAAATAAAAAATAACTTTATGTTGTTTATTTAAATAATTTTTATATATCTTCTATATTTTTCATCCATCTTCTATCTTAAAATAATTCATTTTTTCGCAACTTTTTTTACCACAACTTTTATAAAAAACTTAAATAAACAACTTATTTTTGCCAAATTGTCTACAATACAATCAAAACAATTTTCTTTTAGATATAATTCACTTTCTTTAAAAATTTTCACTAAATCCTCACTTGATTGCAATTCATGAATAAGTTCTTTCCAAAAGTCTATAATAGAGTTCAAACAGTATAAATTATTAACTTCATCTATTTTATTAAAATATAAATAGGAAAAAACAAACCTAATATTTCTTTAATAAATATTGGATCCAAAAAAAGCTTAAATCCACTTCTTGCATATTCCAATTCAGTAGTCAAATCATATACGGATTTTAATCCAATAATAAGAAGAAAGTTTGAACGTATTTTCTAATTTATTTTTAAAAAATAGAAATATAACGATAAGCATAATATTGTTACCAGAAAGTGATGGTTAATTATTTACCTCTTCAACTTGACTTTTGCGTAAAGAAAATATTTTATTCAATTTGTCTGACGTTTTACATAACTTCGTTTTAATTCCATTGACTTCAGTTAATAATTCTTCCTGAATTTCAAAAGTTAAAAGGTTGTCTTTTATGTTATTACTGGTAATAAAATCATTAAGATCTTCATAAAATTGATTAAATTTGTTGGCAATTTTAGTACAGCTATTAATCCATTTGGGCAAGTCTTTATCAATTTCACTAACTAATAAATTCATTTCACTTGGGCAAGTACTTTTTAAATTAGCTGATTTGAAAAGAATAACATATGCTAAATTAATCATATCATCAAAATCTTCGAATTTTAGAGCTTTTTTATCAAAATCTTCAAAATACTTAAGTTGATTAGCAATCTTTTGGCGGTAGCCTTTGACTTTTTGGAGATTTAATTTTTCCTGTGATTTATTCACATAATTTATTGCCTCTTCTAATATTTCTTGACGACTTTTCGTCATTTCAGATTCTGTTTCTACCTATATTAAATCAAATATTACATTAGACTTAGTCAAATTTTAGTTATTCTTAAAGTTCTGATTAATTAATAATTATACTCACATGCTGCAATAGTGATTTGTTCACATCATTTACTGTCTTTTCTAATATTTTTTGAAGACTTTTTGGCATTTCAAATTCTGTTTCTACTATTATTGCCTATATCACATCAAGTACAATATTAGACTTCGTCAAATTTTAGTTATTCTTAAGTTCTGAATACAGTAATTGAAATTATACTCACGTGCTGCAATATATAAAATTATTAAATGAATTGACTAATTTGCATCTTAATAAATTTATGCTTACTTTCTATAGTTCATATAGTTAATAGAAGCAATTTAATTTATTATATAAATACTGTTAATATTTCTGATAAGAAAAATTTCCATTTGCAACATCTAGCGAAGGCTTAATAAACAATAAAGCCCTTGACGAATTGTAAATAATTAATTATACAAAATATTGCTACGGTTAGTCATTGAATTAAATTGATGCTAGTAGAAATTTTTCCATTATTCCCTACAAGTGTAAAAAATTTTTAATAGCCAAGTTTAATTTCAGCCGATATTAAAGAATTTTCACTTTTGCAGAAAATTAACAACCTAGAACGAATAACTTTGTTTGCTGTTGAATATCAAAGCAGCCAGTAATTCTGAATTTATAGTTAACTTTCCAATCGATTGTCGGGAATTAATATCAAGCAAATAATTTGGCAAAATACCAATTCCAATCATGCGAAATTCACCGAAAATGTCTCCACAAGTTGGTAGTATTCTAATAGGACCGGGAAATCTTTATTATAGGTCCCCCATAAAAATTTAAATTATATTTTTTGCGAATCAGTTTTTTTCTAATTAAGCGAATCAGTTTTACGAACACATTTAATAAGTTGATAATAATTCGAATCATTGTTTGGTCGGATACCTTATACAATAATTATCGGTTATGTAATTAAATGAGAATTACATAAATTTGTCATTATAAATATATTGAGTTTGAATTCTATTATTCGCCAAACAATATAAAATAGTGATATATCGTATTTTGCGAAATAATGCGCAGGGGCATTATTTCGAATTTTGGTCCGGATTAAGCTTAATTCGAGCCAAAATTCGAAATTATACCCTGCGCGTTATTCCGCGAAAATACGATACAGATAAAAAGACTATCGCTATAGAATATTTAAGTCATATGATAAATAACGATTATATAATAATGATGAAACTAGTACCTTTTTTGGTAACCTATATATGCGAATCTATTTATAGGCGGTAACCAATTTTTCTGCGAATCATACAAAGCCGATGACTTTACTAGATTTATGATTATTCGAATCTATTTAAAGTCGGTCACATTTTCTAAATTTATAATAGTGTTCGAATATTGTGGTGGCGGGGACCTATAATAAAGATTTCCCGGTCCTATTCTAATGCTAGAATTTCTTTATTTACATCCTAGAATCATTACTTGTCTGTGATTGACCTTTGATTGTGATCTTGGCAAGATTACTACTCTTCGCTAGACTCTAACTGGTGGCCTTTGAATTGGGGTCTATTATTGGCAACCACTATGCTAAACTCGCGGCTCCAAACAGTTTTTATTAAGCTAAACTAATAATTTTATCTAGTAATATTATACCAATTTTACGAAGAAACCTATATGAGATTTTTTACTAGATAAATTGATGAGAGCGCTTTAAATAAATATTCAAGTTGAATTAATATACCTACTTGAGTTTTTATAGAAATAGTCAATTTATTCATTCCTGACATATAAATTCCTAGTATGAATAATAATTTCTAAATAGTATTCAAATTGCATCGCTTATTCACTTATTAGAAAAATAGCAATAATTATAGGTAGGTTCTGTAAATGCAAAATACGGACAATTAAACATAATGTCACACTCATAACCAATACTATGTTATAATAGCTTGTATTTGGCACTGGCGGAAGTCTATCTAGTTGCAGATATATAATTTTCTATACGCTTCATTATTTATCAATTCGTCAATCAGAAATTATTTGGCCATGGCACAAACTCAGCAGTCCCATGATTATTCTCAACTTGGTTATAAGATTATGTGTGACCCATAAATTCGAACTAAAACTTGCTATTGCATTTCCACCCTTTATATTACAATTCTTTTCATAATTTCTGAAACACTGAAAAAATTGCTGACAATTAAATAACACGAAACTTGTTGATTCAGTTATTGGCTGTTTGTTCAGTGTTTAGAAATTATGAAACAGCTATAACATCAATTTTTGAAAACTTTTAACATAGAGTGTCATTGTATCAATGGCCATAGCCATGGGCTCAACAATCTTTGTGCCATAACAATAATATTCGATAGTTTCATTAGGCTTTAGTTATCGCTATTAAATTTATACTTACATTCTATAATTCTTGTAATTAGTTAGAGTTCATGAAATCCAATAATTATTAAAATTTATACTCACTTCATGTAATTATTTATTTGATGGATAATTACTATAAATTTTAATCTAATAACAGATAAATGAACATTTGTGAATTTTACGCTTACGTCCTAGATATTAATTAAAACGAGTTAGATATATTGTTAACTCATTATAAAATTATAATTTATAATAATTATAATTTATAATATTCACTTTCTGAATTTATATAATAACCGGTTAATATCATAAGTTCATTATGAAATTCTGATTTAATAATTTTAATGATTGAGAATATACGCACTTTCTGACAATTATGTATTCATTCAGAATATTATTACAATATTAAAATTAATAATCATGAAAGTTTGAATATTTAAAATTATACTTACAACCTGCGAGTTAATACGTATTGATTTAATTACTGTAATACACAGTGGCTCTTGATATAACGGACTCTTGATATAACGGAGACTAAGTAAAATCTTGATATAATGGATCAAGGTTCAAATCCACATCATAATAAATACTCTTGATATAATGGATTTACTAATAAAACTCACGATAAAGCGGATTTTAAAAAATTGCTCACTATGTGCCCAAGGTACTACGTTATATCGAGAGCCACTGTGTATTAGATTTATAATTTCAAAATGAAAGTAAATTAAATTTTATATTTACTCCCTAACAATTAATTAGAATATTTTTTTATTATGAATGCTTAAAAGTTTATTTATAATTTATACAGTACTTACTCTCTAGCAATAAAGTTTAGTATAAATTATTATTAATATTTCATAAAGCATTTATGTATTTTACACCGGGAGATATTATATACACCTCTAAAAAATAGGTAGTTATTTTTACTAAAATTTAGGGTTAGGGTGAATGATGTCTGACGAAACTCACGTGACCTGACGAAACATAATAGTTTCGTCATTTCGTCAGTGACGAAACTATGACGAAACTTATGGTTTCGTCAAGCATCTATAGTTATGGTGCAGTTTAAACCAAGATAAGGCCACGCAAAGTTACATTTTCGTTTTGCATTACCCGCTGACCCATTTTTTCGATTTTTCCAATTTTTTTTTAAGTCCCAATTGTTCCAATTATTCTATTTATGTTATTTAATTTTTCCCCATAAATTATTCCGGTATCACCCGATGGAGACATTAGCTTTCCGAAATTATCCGACAGGTTCGATAGTGTTAACCCCCAATTTTCTGATTCCATGTTATGCAAAGCGTGAAATTAACTTTATGTGGCCTTAGATGCAACATAAGACTATTATTAATTTATAATAGATTAAAAAAAAAAAAAAAATCCGACCGACCGACCGGGAATTTTGAAACTCATGTAATGCAAAACGAAAAATTAACTTTGTGTGGCTAAGGGTTAGATATAATAGTCCAAAATTTAGGTCACATGATGTTTTCAGGGTTCTGAAATATTTTTACTTAGTATACCCAACCCGTTTCTTAGATCCGTTTTTGAGATATAGCGCCTGAATATCAAGATCCCCCGGTATCAATTAAAATAGTCTTTTATAAAAATTAATTTACACATACTTTCTAATAATTTATATAATTGAAATATACAGTGTTATTTGTGGTCCTAATCATAAATGAGCACTATTCATTGTAAATTTATACTTACGATCTAATTATTTATATAATTGAAATATACAGTGTTATTTGTGGATCTAATTATAAATCATAAATGAGCACTATTCATTGTAAATCTATACTTACAATCTAAAAAATTTATATAGTTGATTAATAATTTACTATAAAAATTGGATTTAATGCATCTAGCCTCGATATAGCAAAGTTAATTGTCTCTCATATGAATGTAACTTGTCCAGTTTGCTTTTAAATTGATTATAAAAGATTTTACATTATAATTTTTATTATATAAAATATGGATGCAAAAATTTTAAAAAAATCTACATACAAGGAATTTTCATTAAAATTAGTTCTTCAAAAAAATTGACAAAAGCTGACCGACCGGGTTATGAGGAATATTTAACTGCTATTGTATTGCTTTGTATCGAGGTTAGACATCGATGGAACTTTTGCTCACATTCTAGTAATTTATGAAATTAAATATTGTTAATTCTTATATATTTGTATATTAATTGGAATTATATATTAGTAGGTGATAGATAAATTTGTAGGGTTGTCACAAAGAACAATGTTATCGGTCTATTTTTGGTATCTCATTTATCTGAGAATTTGAAAGATGTTATTTTTGATCAAGTGGCTGTGTAGAGAATATACTAGAGATTGACTACTTGAACCAGATGAATTTTCCACATATAATGAAAGTTTCAAGCCTTTCCAAACATGCAAAAATCTTGCAATCTAATTGATCAAATTTAGGAGCACACGCGTTAAATCATAATGTTCAAATTATACTCACTTTCTAGTAATTTAAACATTAGTTTAATCATAAAATTATAAATTATTTTTTTGAATATATTTAAAATCAACCAAAGATAAAATTCACTAATGTTTTTTATCGATTATTATTAAATAATCATTATAAACAATCTTGAATTATAAAGATTAGGATTTATAAGAGTGGATTTTTAGAGCACTGAAAATTTTTACTTAATATCCTAATCTAAGCTGTTTTTTGAAAAGTCATGTCTGTGAATTTTTAACCTTTATTGTTAAATTTATACTTACACACTGTAATTTATGAATTTATTAAGATATTGATTCATAATGATATATCATTAAACTTATACTCACTTTCTGTAATTTATGTGATCGATTAATACAATGAAACTATAAATTATAATTTAACAAATAAATATCGTTGAAATTTATACTCACTTTCTGTAATTTATGTGATCGATTAATTCATCATGAAATTATAATTTATAATTTAATAAATAAATATCGTTGAAATTTATACTCACTTTCTGTAATTTATGTGAACAATTAATTCATCATGAAATTATTAATTATATAATTTAGCAAATAAATATCGTTGAAATTTATACTCACATACTGTAATTTATGTGATCAATTAATTTATGAAATTAAAATAATAATTTAACAAATAAATATCGTTGAAATTTATACACACTTCCTGTAATTTATGTGATCGATTAATTCATCATGAAATTATAAATTATAATTTAACAGATAAACATCGTTGAAATTTATACTCACATACTGTAATTTATGTGACCGATTAATTCATCATGAAATTATAAATTATAATTTAATGAGACCGACTGTGACGAAGGCACAGGAGGGATATTATCGCGAGGATCACCTGACCCCGTGATCACTGAAATCACTGAATCGGGTGATTCTGATGGTCATAGTTAGTTTCAGTGAGTTTGCATAATGATGAGGTCATTGATTGTGAGCCTAATTCTGTAATTGATTGAGTATAAGTAAGCCACAGATTCGAGAAGGGAAGTTTGTGCTTTTCTTTCGCTGCTTTAGTAGTTGCCCGAAATCCTATTTTCTGGCTAATCGAAAGGTTCTTAACACGCTTAACACACTTATTGATACCCTTTTCCAGTAAAAACTTACCCAATATTCACTGAATATGGCTTTAAATAAAACACAAAATCGGAACATGGAACTAATGGAACAAACGAACGAAACAAATGATATAGAAGCACGACGAAGTGATGTACGGCGCTCCCATATGTCAGTTGAGGCTCTAAAAAACCTTTGCACCTGCCTAAGCTTGAGTACTGAAGGAAATAAGGCTGACTTGATAGAACGTCTTACACTCGCTAGTGGTTTGGCCCAGCCACAACAAAATGGTTTGAGTGAAAGTATGGAGGGAGAAGCGTTTGAAAATGCCCATGGTGAAGAGGAAACTAACCAGGAGGGGTTTTTACGCTACAAAAGTCCATCTTTGAGTATGTCTCAAAGTGATGATGAGTCACGTGACAAAAGATCGAAGAGAGCAAAGAGAGTGGCTAAGGATGCAGCCGATATAAAAGCATTGTTAAAAGAGATCAAACATTTGAAAGGATGTAAATCATATCACAGAACGTGTTGAAGTGTCAAATATGAGGTCGGAAATCAACAAAAATTGGCCTGTTGTAAAGTTTGAAAGGGCTAGGGACCAATTTGAATACAATGCACTTTGCTCTATTGGGAATGATTTAGATTTGGCATTAAGTGCCTCAACTGGAGACGAAGTAATCCGCCATATTGAAAGTGCAAGAACAAAAACACTTGATCGAACAGTTGTTTTAAACGTAGCAAAGGAATATGGCTGGGAAGTAGCAGTCGAATTACCACAATCAAAAAGTGAAGGGTTATCGGCATATGGTGAAATAATTGAACGTGCAAGGCAGGCAGCAAGCCTGAAACAACAGGGAAAAAGAAAGTACTCAAATGAAAAACAGTTTTTTCGAGGGTCTGAGTTCTATGAAAGATCAGGGTTCAAGAGCAGATCACGCTGGAGTCAAGGCCCCTACTCATCTAATAGAGAACGAAATAGGTCTTACGGTGCAGAAAGGGAAAGAAACGATACCTTCTCATGCTACAATTGGGACACTATGCTAATAACTGCACCTCAAGATCAGATAGACGGCCATTTGAAAGGAAATCAAGTCAGTCTCGAGAAATTACAAGACATACAGCACAGGGAAGAAACTATAGTTGACTACCCTCGGGCCCCCAAAAAGTCAGTGGTAGGAAGTTTGAACAAACAGACATCAGTAACATACTGGGAGGAAAAGATAAAGGCATCACCTCTGATTTTAAATTGGCTAAAGTATGGCATCCCACTATTTCCAAGAGGCTTACTCCATTTAGCGTCACAAAGCACCCCAAGGCAATACCAATTAACACAAGAGCAGGAAGTTTGGTTAAAAAAGGAAATATCACGGCTTGTAGAAGAGCGTGCAATAATCAAAATTGGGAAAAGGGTCAAAAGACCAAGTTGTCTGTTGGAAGTAAGTCCCATATTTTTAAGACCGAAACCAGGACCCAAAAAATGGAGGCTTATTATAGACCTGCGAAGGCTAAACAAAACTTTACCCGACAAATCATTTCGTTTCGAGGGTTTGAAAACATTTATCCGTACAGTGGGGAAAAATTGGTGGATCATAACATTGGATCTAAAAGATGGATACCACCATCTATTGATGACAGAGAGTGCACAAAAATTGCTAGGGTTCAGGTTCAAAGAGGAATGGTACCATTATCGGGTTTTACCATTCGGGTTAAGCCAGGCAGTATGGGTCTTTTTGAAAATAATGCGGGCCCTAATCAGTCATTGGCGGTCGATAGGTATTTATTGTAGAAACCATGTGGACGATATTTGGATTGCCCATCCAAATATCGAAGTTCTAAAGCATCAAAGGGACCACGTGATTGCACCAGATCTAGGGCTGGGAGGTTTGGTTTTAGCAAACAAGGGAAGCTGGGAGCCCACACAAAAACCCAAATTCTATGAGTTAATATTAGACACAGTGAATGCATTAGTAATAATCCCAGACGAGAAAATAAAAACAGCAAAACGAGCTCTAAAATATTTAGCAACACAGCAAGAAATCACGGCACGGTCTTTAGCTTCAGTAACTGGCACATTAATGAGTTTAAGCAGAGCATTTGCACCAGCAAAACTGCGCTGCCTGGAATTTTACAACTTAATCGATGCAATGCATCGCAAGCCTTGGGAATGGGATCGGAAAATAAAGCTATCAGCAAGAGCCAAAAGCGATGCAAAGTGGCTGTTTCAAAATCTGGAAAAGAAAAATGGGCGTCCTGCATGGAAGCCCTCTCGCATACTTCCATTATTCGTAGACGCTTCAACGACTGGTTGGTCGGCAACACTATTTGCACACAAAGCATTCGGAAATTGGGAAAGAAAGTACCAGCACGTGGATATGGCAAAATTAGAGTCCGAAGCAACTTTACTAGGCCTAAAGTCATTTGGCAAAAAACTAGCTCATCATTGGGTCACCGTATTTATAGACAACAGGGTGGCCCGGAAAACAATGGATTCAGGGGGAAAAACACCTTGGCAAAAGGAGTATATGAGGAGGGTTTGGAACTTTTGCGACAACGCAGATATTTGGATATACGAGTTCCGATGGGTGCCAAGTGCAAAAAATCCAGCAGACGAACTTACAAGGCATTTCGACGAGTCAGATTGGAGTTTAAAAAGGGATGTTTTCGAACTATTGGATTGTGTATGGGGCCCACATACAATAGATCGAATGGCAAGCAAAAGCTCAACACACCTTGCACGGTTCAACTCAAGGTGGCATTGTCCAACTACAGAAGCCGTCGATTGCTTTACACAAGACTGGGGGAAAGAAATAAATTATGTCTGCGCTCCATTAGGTCAATTAGATCGTGTATTTCATCACGTAATAGAATGCCAAGCAATGACAACAATTATTGTACCGATTTGGGTGTCAGCACCTTGGTGGCCAATTATGCTACACCATCCACATCGAGAGATGCTACTTCCAAACCCAGAAGAAGTTTTCCTGCCAAGTCCAAATGGGGCAATAGAACCATTAAACAATCGGAATTGGAAATTCATGGCAGTACAGATGTTGTTTTAAGTGGGCTCCTAGCACAAGCACATAAGTTTTTGCTGCCAAAGTCATCATATGATCGTAAGTTGAAAGCGATTTGGGAAGATTTCATCGACTTTTGTAATGCACATGAGCTAGTAGCCTTTCCAGCCTCACGGGACAGCGTGTTAGCATACTTAGTATGGTCGGACATACGTGGAAGAACAGTGAAGCCCATACTTGTTTTAACAGCAATCTCAAATCAACATAGTGGGCAAAATTTGTCAGACCCCACAAAAAGCTATGAAGTAAAGAAATTAGCAAAGTCATTGTCCAAATTGGCAGCAAGTGATAGGGAAGCCACGTGGCCACGTGACCCACTAACTGTGGAAGCATTGAAAAATTACGTGGATAACCCACCAAAGGTGTCTGAGGGCACGTGACTGTGCATTAGTTGAAATTGGCCTACGCACGATGCGCAGAGCAAGTGAACTAGCAACTCTTTCCTTAAATTATTTTAGAGAGGAAATGGCCTTCTATGGATTCGCATAAATCGATCTAAGACAGATCAACAAGGGGTAGGGAAATTCATCCCAATTGAACCGACAATCTCTAGATTTTGCCCCATTAGATTATGAAACAATATCTTCGTGTTAGAAGAAATTCGGGGAAAATAGCATTTCTGTCAAATAAGAATGGCAAACTAACAGTGGGAGCCATCAGTTCGATCGTCAAACGAATTGCAAATCACGCAGGTTTAAAAGGAAGGTACACGAGTCACAGCTTGCGCATAGGTGGAGCAACAGCAGCAATGAAGGCAGGTCTTTCGCTACCACAGATAATGGCCATAGGTGGTTGGGTATCGAAGGCAGTGTTACTGTATTTAAGGTCAATCGCTACAGTGCAGATAAATACGTCTAGGAAAATGGGATTTTAATGGCTTTAACAGTTTTAACAGGTAATGGGTTTAGTTGGTTACCACACCACGTAACGATTCTCTTCAGATTCCCATAGTTTTCTACATGTTGTATCTTCATGCTATTTGAATTATGAAATTGATATATTTGAATTGAAATTGCAATCCGAGCGAGAATAATGAGACCGACTGTGACGAAGGCACAGGAGGGATATTATCGCGAGGATCACCTGACCCCGTGATCACTGAAATCGCTGAATCGGGTGATTCTGATGGTCATAGTTAGTTTCAGTGAGTTTGCATAATGATGAGGTCATTGATTGTGAGTCTAATTCTGTAATTGATTGAGTATAAGTAAGCCACAGATTCGAGAAGGGAAGTTTGTGCTTTTCTTTCGCTGCTTTAGTAGTTGCCCGAAATCCTATTTTCTGGCTAATCGAAAGATTCTTCCCACCCACCTCCCCCAAAAGGGAAATTTTTTAGGAATCGCCAAACAAGACACTCCACTTCGATGCTATTCAACGCTGCGAAATCACGTGACAAAGTTGGCAGCTGTGCACACCCCACACTGTCCTGAGTAGAGTGAAACAGCTGTGTACACCCCACACTGTTTGAAGAAGCGAAACAGCTGTGTAAACCCCACACTGTTCTAAGAAGTAGAGCGTAACAGCTGTGTAAACCCACACTGTTCTGAGAAGTAGAGCGTAACAGCTGTGTAAACCCCACACTGTTCTAAGAAGTAGAGCTTAACAGCTGTGTAAACCCCACACTGTTCTGAGAAGTAGAGCGTAACAGCTGTGTAAACCCCACACTGTTCGGACTTTCCTGAGAAAGGACTTAGTGGAAATAGATTAGAATAGAATAGGTTAAGGTGTTAAGAACCACACTCGGGTAACTGGGTGGCGGCACTATTCCCATAGTTTTCTACATGTTGTATCTTCATGCTATTTGAATTATGAAATTGATATATTTGAATTGAAATTGCAATCCGAGCGAGAATAACAAATAAATATAGACTCACATACTGTAATTTATGTGATCAATTAATTCATCATGAAATTATAAATTATAATTTAATAAATAAATAAATATCGTTGAAATTCATACATCCTGTAATTTATGTGATCGATTAATTATAATTTAACAAATAAATATCGTTGAAATTTATACTCACTTTCTGTAATTTAAGTGATTGATTAATTCATCATGAAATTATAAATTATAATTTAACAAATAAATATCGTTGAAATTTATACTCACATACTGTAATTTATGTGAACGATTAAGTTATAAATTATAATTTAACAAATAAATATCGTTGAAATTTACACTCACAATCTGTAATTTATGTGATCGATTAATTCATCATGAAATTATAAATTATAATTTAACAAATAAATATTGTTGGAATTTATACTCACATACTGTAATTTATGTGATCGATTAATTCATCATGAGATTATAAATTATAATTTAATAAATAAATATCATTGAAATTTATACTCACATACTGTAATTTATGTGATTGATTAATTCATCATGAATTATAAATTATAATTTAACAATAAATATCGTTGAAATTTATATTCACATCCTGTAATTTATGTGATCGATTAATTCATCATGAAATTACAAATTATAATTTAACAAATAAATATCAAATATCGTTGAAATTTATACTCACTTCCTGTAATTTATGTGATATTAATTCATCATGAATTTATAAATTATAATTTAACGAATAAATACAGTTGAATATTATACTCACTTTCTGTAATTAATGTGATCGATTAATTCATCACGAAATTATAAATTATAATTTAACAAATAAATATCGTTGAAATTTATACTCACTTCCTGTAATTTATGTGATCGATTAATTCATTATTAAATTAATTACAAATTATAATTTAACAAATGAATATCGTTGAAATTTATACTCACACTCTGTAATTTATGTGATCAATTAATCCATCATGAAATTATAAATTATAATTTAACAAATAAATATCGTTGAAATTTATACTCACGTACTGTAATTTATGTGATCAATTAATTTGAAATTATAAATTATAATTTAACAAATAAATATTGTTGGAATTTAAACTCACATACTGTAATTTAATGTGATCGATTAATTCATCATGAAATTATAAATTGTAATCTAACAAATAAATATCGTTGAAATTTATACTCGCTTTCTGTAATTTATGTGATCGATTAATTCATCATGAAATTATAAATTATATTTTAACAAATAAATATCGTTGAAATTTATACTACTCACTTGCTGTAATTTATGTGATCGATTAATTCATCATGAAATTATAATTATAATTTAACAAATAATATCATAGAAATTTATACTCACTCCCTGTAATTTATGTGATCGATTAATTCATCATGAAGTCATAAATTATAATTTAACAAATAAGTAATAGTTATTAGTCGTGTCGTAGATGATAACTGGTTATTCATCTACTAAAGACTCGACTGATAACTTCGTTATCCGACATGTCTGACGTAATCACTGAGTGATTTCCGTGTAACTTATTCGGTCACTTCCTAATACAAATATGCAAACATTCACTCACCTCGTAAGAGGTGAGTGAATTTTGTATATTGTATTAGGAAGTGACCGAATAAGTTACACGGAAATCATTCAGTGATCACATAGGACGTGTCGGATAAATATCAAATATCGTTGATTTATACTCACATCCTGTAATTTATGTGATCGATTAATTCATCATGAAATTATAAATTGTTATCTAACAAAGAAATATCAAATATCGTTGAAATTTATAGTCACATACTGTAATTGATGTGATCGATTAATTCATCATGAAATTATAGATTGTTATCTAACAAATAAAATCGTTGAAACTTACTCCCTGTAATTTATGTGATTGATTAATTCATCATGAAATTATAAACTATAATTTAACAAATGATTTCGTTAAACTTTATACTCACTTCCTGTAATTTATGTGATCGATTGATTCATCATGAAATTATAAATTATAATTTAACAAATAAATATCGTTGAAATTCATACTCACTACCTGTAATTTATGCGATCAATTGGTTATTGATTAATGTTATGAACCATGTTTAGTGAATAAATGTTATTGAAACTAACCAACTTAATAAGTAAGGGTATTAATTTTATAATAGTTTACAAGAAATTTTGATTTAATAAAAGTACATTATTGAGACTTATACTTACATTCTGGATTAATTAGAGCATTGATAAATTTTGATTTACTATGTTGCATTTATGATATGAATGTCATTGAAACTATACTCACGATCTAAAAATTTATATAATTGAAGTATTTATTAATTGTATTATCCCTTAAACCGTTTCTCCTGCAAATTTGCCCTGAAATTTTTTAAAAAATTTTATTTTTAAAATAAAATTTTAAATATTAATTTTAGCTATATGCTTTCTAAATAAAAAATATATTTTTAAATATATTCTAATAAGTTTATTAAGAAAATTTTTTAAATTTATTAAAAAATTTAGGAGTAATAAAAACTTAAAGTTATTGTTTTGAAATTTTTACTATAAAAATTTTCTTTAAATTTTTTAAAAGTTTATATATTCCCGTCTATAAAAAATTTTTTTACTTCTAATATAAGTCTTAATTTTTACAAGTAAATCATAAAGGTTGTAATAATAAAAGTTGTTATCCTTTATTTAAACTATAATTTCTATTAAGAAACTATAGGTTTAAAATTAATATTTAAAAAGTTTGTCAAAGAATTGTAAATTTTTTTTTAATTAAAATTTTTTTTTAAACTTTGTATATTTTTAGCTTATAAGTAAGCTAAATTTTTTATCTTATAATTTAAATATAAATTTTATAAAAATATAAACTTTATTTTTAATTTTTATTAAAAAAAAAATTTAATTAAATATATTGAATTTTTAAAAAAATAGATCAGAAGTATTTTTATAGTAAAATTCAGGGCAAATTTGCCCTAAATTTCAAACGGTTTAAGGGATAATGTATCGACAATTTGACAGTTTTATGCTCACCCTCTAATAATAAACGTTGCTGATTATTGTATTGTTTCATTATATCATGAAATTTCGATTCTGTTTTAATAATATTTGAATTTACGCTCACTTCCTAGTAATTTATATAATTAATATAAAAATCATTTACACAATTATGACAATATATATAAATTTTAGTTTTATATACTACGTACTAGTAATAAAAATGATTTTATTTCTTCATTCAGTATTTCTTTTCGCCCATCATCAATAACTTTCTTTGGAATATTCCCATAGAAATATAATTGTGCTGCATGTTTCATCATGGGCTTAAATTGGTTAATTGAAAAAGTCAAATCATTTAGGTCATTAATTTCTAAATTGCAGTATTTAAGTTATTGACAAATCTTGTGCACAAAATGATCAACGTTTTATTTTTAAAGATTTACCTCTAAAGTCCAAAAGCCTAGATATACATTCTAAATTAATAAATAGATATATTAGTTAATAATGCGATTTATTATTTTTGAACTAATAGCATAAAATACTTTTTATGATTTCTTCGAGGCTAGTACTAGTTTTTTCTTAAATTGAGGTCACGTCACATAAAAATTACTCTCCTAAAATGGTTAATTTGTGCGAAGTATTAATTAATTATTATTTATAACAATATTATTGTTTACATTATATTACCAGCAAAATTATTGACTTTGTTTAAAAGATCGTCTCTACTTTTCTGCTTATTTTTGTCCCATTTGTTTGCAATAATCATAATAGGAATATTATTGTTTACATAGTTGCTAGCGGTATTGACATATTCACGTGAAAGTTCTTTGATTTTCTCTAATCCATCAGTGCGAGAAATGTCGTAAACAAGTATAGCGCCGTCAATATAATTATAATAACTATAATAAATTCAAGGTAAATAAAATTTGTCCTTATACAAAAAGCACTTGCATTAGAATTATGACAAATCACTTTTTATTTGGTCTCAAGTTCCATCCTACATTACATAATAAAAAAAATTATTGAATCATTAATAATTATTAATGTTAAGATTTTACCCAATGCAATTAGATATTAGATAGCATCATTACCACGTACCTGTTTCTAAAAATTCAACTTTAACATTGTAATTGTAATCGTCTAAATGGATATGCATGTGCGTGGTTGTCACATACACATGCAAAGTTTCTTCATATGTTCCATTATCAAAATCATCGGCTGCAAATTTATTGATAAGGCCAGATTTACCAACTTCTCTTTCACCATCTATACCAACTAAAAATAAAACAGTTTGATATAGTTAATACAGTTCATACATTATATGAGTTAAATGGTACAGATCAGTGTCTGAAATTGGGTTGCGGAGTCTGCGGACCGCAACAATTTTTAAATTTCCGCAGCCAAAATCTGAAGTGCATATGCAAATTCCGCACATAAATTTGCAAATTTTACTTATAAATTTTGATTAAATGCTTATATGCGCAACTAAATTTTTATAAATTCTTATAATCCGCAACTAACTTTTATTATTTAGTTGCAGCCCGCAACTAATTCAAAAATTGAATTTCTGACACTGGTACAGATGTATCATACTTCTTAAAAAAAAAAATCATAATTTTTTTTTCGCTCCTGGTGAATAATCCATTTGAAAAATTACAATATAAGGCTCTGAATTTATTTCGTTCAAACTACTTTTAATTTTTGGCTGATGTAAATCGGGTAACTTATTTATATACTTTTTGAGAATGCGACGTTTCACTAATAAAAAATAACCATAATGGCCATTTCTAGCTTACTTATATTTATAAGATAGCTGCGCACAGTGTCTGAAATTCAATTTTTGAATTAGTTGCGGGCTGCAACTAAATAATAAAAATAGTTGCGGATTATAAGAATTTATAAAAATTTAGTTGCGCGTATAAGCATTTAATCAAAATTTATAAGTAAAATTTGCAAATTTATGTGCGGAATTTGCATATGCACTTCAGATTTTGCTGCGGAAATTTAAAAATTGTTGCGGTCCGCAGACTCCGAAACCCAATTTCAGACACTGGCTGCGCAACATGCGATGCCGCGCAGGACCAGTACGATCTTGTGCGCAGTAGAATTTGAACTACCTTGTCTAAATAGGTTCACTAAGTATATTACCATCGTATATAAAACACATAAACTCAACTTATATAGGTAACAGAACAAGCCACTAATAAATATATTTTTACTTTGTTCACATTTTTAATATGTTGGTGAATTGATAATCACTGATCAACTCACGGTCAGCTACTTATCATATTGCTGCTTGCTCTTTAATAAAATTCACATCCGGCCAAAATTATTTGCTGGCATGTTCCAAACAAACATATACAAAGTTTGTTGTATATTTCGAAATGTTTTTCGTTGAATAGTTTATATGTGATCGAAAGGGGAGCGATTATACACCACCACGAGATGTCACAGACAAAAATATCATGGTATGCAAGTATATACGTGAAAAATCAGAAGATGACAGCCGGAAGACAATGGCAGTGACAAATGCCTGGCGTAAGGAAACGGAATGAGTAAATAAGGGGTAAATATAAGGCCACGCAAAGTTAATTTTTCGTTTTGCATAACCTGGTGTTTCAAAATTCCGGTCGGCAGATTTGTTTTTTTTTTTTTTTAAAAAAAAAAAATAATAACTTTGCATGGCTTAAATTAATTCATGTTCACATCTAAGGCGCGCAAAGTTAATTCGTCAGTTTGCATAAGATGGAATCAGAAAATTTTGTTTTTTTTGTATCGGACCTATCGGGTAATTCCGGAAAGGTAAGGTCTTCATCGGGTGACATCGAGAAAAAAATCAAATGAAATAATTGGCACAATAGGAATTTTTTTAAAAAATTTTTTTTGGGGAAAATTGGTTATGCAAAACGAAAAGTTAACTTTGCATGGCCTAAGGCTACGCAAAGTTGATTTTTCGTTTTGCATTACCCGACGTCTCATTTTTTCAATTTTTTCAATTTTTTTTTAGATCCTAATTGTACCAATTGTTCGATTTTTGCCATATATTTTTTCTCACCTAATGTCACCTAATGGAGACCTTAATCTCCCAGAATTGTTCGATAGGACTGACAGGAAAAATAAGACTGCTGCCCAATTTTTTGATTCCTTGTTGTGCAAAATGAAAACTTAACCTTGTATAACCTTAAATGTAAACATTATTCTATTTGTAGTAAATTAAAAAAAAATCAGACCAACCCATTATTTAGATTTCATGTAATGCAAAATGAAAATTCAACTTTGAGTGTCCTAAATATTGAATGCTAAGAAAGCAAGCTGTTAATGCTTTAGTGCCAAAGAAGACGAAGTATAAATTTCACTCGTTTTGCATTACTCGCCATCCCATTTTTTCTATTTTTTCATTTTTTTTTAGATCCAAATTTGCGCCAATTCGGTTTTGGAATCTTTTTTTCTCACTATTTTCACCTAGTGTCTCCTAATAAAGACCATAATTGTTCAATAGGACTGATAGAAAAAATATGATTGCTAGCCCAATTTTTTGACCTTGTTGTGCAAAATGAAAAATTAACCTTGTATAACCTTAAATTACATTATTCAATTTGTAGTAAATTAAAAAAAATCTGACCAACTCATGATTCATATTCCATGTAATGCAAAGCAAAAAATTAACTTTGAGTGGTCTAAATATTGAATGTTAAGAAAGCAATCTGCTAATGCTTTAGTGCCAAAGAAAACAAAGTATAAATTTTGCTACCACTCACTTGTTTTGTATTACTCACTACCCATTTTTTCAAATTTTTTCAATTTTTTTTCAGATCCAAAATTTTGCCATTTTAGTTTTTGGCATCTGTTTTTTCTCATTATTTTCACCCAATGTCTTATGATAGAGATTTTAATTTTAAGATTGTTTGATAGGACTGACAGAAAAAATATGATTGCTAGCCCAATTTTTTGACCTTGCTGTGCAAAATAAAAAATTAACTTTGCATAACCGTAAATGTACCGGTATATTATTCTATTTGTAGTAAATAAAAAAAATCTAACTAACCCATGTTTTCAGATTCTATATAATGCAAAACAAAAACTCAACTTTGAGTAGGCTAAATATTGAATGCTAAGAAAGCAAGCTGCTAATGCTTTAGTGCTGAAGAAAATAAAAAAAACAGAAGTGTAAATTTTGCTGCCGCCCATTCCTACCTGCAAAAAATGAACTCTTGTAATTCTATCATTTCTTATTTCCTTTACTTGTAGCCAACTTGTTTCAGTAGGCAGGAATGCTCCAACCAGCAATCCTAAAGTGCAATTATGGTTGCTTCTTTTACAGGATAACTATGCATTCTGGTAAATGCCTATTTCTATTATGTATTATGCAAACTTCAAACTCAATAAAACTCATCTATCCTATTATTTGCTGGTACAGCCCAAAAATATATATATGTGGTACATTTGTATCTAAAAAAAAAGAAAAATTTTTGTGCAAATTAAAAAAGTAACTTTGTGTGGCCTAATTATATAGTTATTTGATCTCAACAATAACATGTAATTACAACATTAACCAGAAAATTCTTGCATCTAATGAGCTACCATAAGAATAATAGCATATAAAAAACCTTAAAGGTTGAAATTGATATAAATTTATCCACACTTGCATTTGACAAGCTTCCCGAATTACCATATTTCCAATAATTGTTCATTGCAAAAAAACTAAAAAATTTAACTATTTATAAATAAATTATATTTTAATAGGTCCATATTATTTCACTGGCAATTACTTCAAAGGCACCACATTTTATTGACACTTATTTTACTAATAGGCTTATATTATAGATACTAATTACAGACAAATTTCATTTTAATAAACAGTATATTTCACCAATAACATAAATCACTCAATTCTAATTTCAAATTTTATCTTAATAATAGAATAGCTTGAAAAATGAACTGTTGGTAAAAATATATTGTTTATAACACAAATATTCTTGTAAATTAATCATCTGCAAAATAAGCTTGCCAATGAAATAAAATATAGTGTTCTTGAAATATTTGTAGATGAGTTGTTTGGAACTGGATGAAAGAAAATTTTGATAAAACAACAGTACTTCAACACAAAAAAAAATTTGATTAGTTAATTAAATATCATTAATTTGAAATTATTAATTATTAATGTCATAATTGAATTATACAATAAATTTTGAAATTAATACTGATAATACAAATATTGCATCATATTATGTAACCTACATATAGAATATGTTATATGATATATAAAAATCTTAAAATGAATAAATGAAAATTATCAGACATACTAAAAAAAGATTTTGTGAAAATTAGTATAGTGAACATCAACTTTGTTGAGCATAAACAATCTCTCTTATATTTTATATTACACATTCATGTGATCATACTAGTATTATACAAAAGTAATTAAAAATAATCAACATTCTTAAGAACTTTACTTAGAAGCAAATATTACACTATTTATTACTATTACTATATTAGCTATATACAAGAACTAAATGCAAAAAAAAAATAATTGAATAAAATGAATGATTAAGGTAGTTAAGGTAAATTTAGATTCAAAAAAAGCTCTTTCAATCTGTTAATTTATTGTATTTAAATTTAAACTATATCTTTTAATATTTCTAATACTTATTTATATTACTCTAGTATTAAGTAGATTTAATATGCTTTATAGTAATATAGATAGAAACATGTAGTATTAATTAATAATATAGACCAAAATAGTAGTACAATAGTTATCCCTTAGATTGTAGTAGAACACAGGCAAATTTGCCTGCGTTTTTGCACTTTTTTAGCTCTGATTTACTTTTTTAAAATGCTAAAATAATTAAATAAAACTTTGTACAATTATATTTGAAAATAAGGATTACTTTTTTGCAAAATTAGTTTTTATATTATAAGAAAATAAATTATAGTTACATATAAGCTGAAAATAGATAATTTTAAGAAAAAATTTTTTTAAAAAATTTTATTACAATTTTTCTGCGATCTTATTTAGTTTTAGTTTTAGAACTATAGTTCTTAAGACAATATTGTAGTTTATATAAAGGATGACAACTTTCATTATTGCAACTTTAATGATTTACTTGTAAAAATTAAGACTTGTATTAGAAGTAAAGATTTTTTTTATAGACGGGAACATAAAATTTGAAAAAATCTAAAGAAAAATTTTAATAGTAAAAATGCCAATACAAGAACTTTAAACATTTATTATATTAAAGTTTTCTAATGATTTTAAAAACAATTTATAACAAAGTTACTAAAACAAAACTCAAAGAATATTTTTTACTTAGAAAAGATATGACTAAAATCAATATTTAAAATTTTATTAAAAATTTTAAAATATGCAGGCAAATTTGCCTGTGTTACAATCTAAGGGATAATAACTGATAAATAAGATTATTTAAAATTTTTATAAATAAATAGTATAATTCTTGAAAGTTTTCTTTGACAGATACAAATACAAGTAACAACTAGAAAAATTTATTAAGTAGAATATAATAATATAGTTTACAAGTGTTTTTGTGGGCGCCACTGGCACCTTTTCGCTATGTTCTATCTATCTATTATGCTAAATCCCATACTCACTATTATGCTATGCCCCATACTATTTTGCACGCCCCATACTAATTACTGTGTTACTATCTTGCCATGTCCCGAACTATCATGCTTTTACTATCATACTACGTTTGTTATTGCGTATAACATCAGTACTGTATCAAAAAAAAGAAAAAAACTACTATCGTATTACTAATGTCTCGAACTATCATGCATACCATACTAACTACTGTCTTACTATCTTGCTACATCCCGAACTATCATACTTCTACTATTATGCTACATTGCGAAAAGTTAGTACTGTATTAAAAAAAATACTATTATGCTACTAACTATCTTGCTACGTCCCGAACTATCATACCTCTACTATCATACGTTTATTATTGTACTATGTCTGTATGTTCTAAAGAAAAAAAATGTTAGTACTACATGTTAAAAAAAAATATTACTATGTTACTAATGTCCCGAACGATCATGCCTCTACTATTGTGCTATGTTCTGTTCTAAAGAAAAAAAACATTAGTATTGTATAAAACAAAAAAAATACTACAGTGCTACTATCTTGTTATGTCCCAAAGCATCATATTCCTGCTATCATGCTAAATTAGTTATCGTGAGAAACATTAGTACTGTAATAAAAAAATGCTACTTTGTTACTAACTACCTTGCTACGTCCCGAACTATCATACTTCTACTATTGTATATTTGTTATCGAGCTACATTCTGAAAAAAAAGAAATGTTAATACTATATATATATTATATAATTATATATATATTATCATGCTACTAACGTCCCAAATTATTATGTTTCTACTATCGTGCTATGTTCATGCTATGTTTTGTTCTAAAGAAAAAAGAAACGTTATTACTGTATATATATAAAAACTAATGTGCTACTAACTATCTTGCTACATCTCGAACTATCATGCGTTAACTATCATATGTTTATTATTGCGCTATATTCCGTTTTAATCAAAAAACGTTAGTATTGTGTATATATATATAAAAAATATATATATTACTGTGTTACTAACTATTAATGTGCTACGTTCATTATTGTGTTATGGTTTGTTCTAAAGAAAAAAGAAATATTAATATTGTATAAAAAATACTATTGTGCTACTATCTTGCTATGTTCGTTATCGTGTGAAAAGTTAGTATTGCATTATAAAAAGAGAAAAGAAAAAAATAAAAAATACTACTGTGCTACTAACTATCTTGCTAGTCTTCCAAACTATCATGCTTCTACTATCGGTCATTCATTATCTTCTAAATCTGAAAGATACACAGTGTACATAAAGAACTAAAGTCGATTTTTAAAAAATAATCATGACAACTGATTATTAATTTAGTAATAGACAAATTACGAATTTATTATGACACTACACATTAACATGCAAATAATCAAATGTCGCAATAATTACAGAATTAAAAAGTAACTGATCATCATTTTTAACACATCAATATGTAAATTAAAACAATTGTTGAATTGTTTACTCACGCACTGATCACGGTTTTAGTTACAACCAATCAAAAATATTAAGCGCACAAACTTAAAATTAAAATAATATATATATATATATAAATACTGTATATGCAAATAATATAGATATAAGGGCCATTAATGCTAACGTTTATCTGGTATAATCATTGCGAATTTTGATATGTGATCATGACCATTTATGCCATCCATTTTCGCACGTGCAAAATGATTAGTAAAAATGTACCAGACAATCGTAATACTCTAATTCACAGGAATGGAATGATTGGTAAAAATATAACAGACACACGTGATAAGATAACAATTTTATTATAAAGGGAAAGGCAATAGTATCTCTAACAAAGGTAGTAATAATTATAGTATAATTTTTAGTCAGTTATGATTAAATATAATTAATCAAAAATAGTATATAAGTTTAATTTTTCCTAATTGCTATAATGTCCTATGTGTATTATTTTGAATTTGGAATTGATTTTTACTGACAATTAATTTGCCAAGCCTAATTTACTACAAATCAGCCTATTATCTATAGTAGTGTTGGCAATAGAGCTCAATGAAACCCAATGGAGTTGCAAATAGAAGAGCCAATGGAGCTCTAAACTTTTAAGTTCCATTTGCACAACTATTGAGCTCTATTAGCTTTATTGCCAACCCTGATCTATAGGTATAAAAATTGAATTTACAATTTTATATTTTAATGTAATTTTTGTAATTTTGTATAAGATTCATATTTTTTACTAATTATATAAAAATCAGTTTACTAGCCCTATGTGTTGATGAAGTCATACTAGGGTTATTATCACAAGGATAATCTGATTCGTGGCTTATATGAAATTGAGGCCTATATAAATAAAGTAATATCATAGTCGTATGAGGCCCCAAATAATCTATGTAAGGTCATATTTGAAAAATTGCTAATGGATAATTTTTTAAAAATGGTTATGTTTGAAAAGTAGGTATTGTAGAAAAAGGTTATATTTGAAAATATCTAAATGCCAGAAAAGGTATATTTAAAAGAATGCTAATAGGAGTAATTTTATAAAACTTATATTTGAAATGTGCTAATAAAAAATCTGGTCATAATAAATACAAAAATTGAAAAATGCAAAAATCAGAAAAATGCAAAAATTGGATAAAAATTAATCGTTTTTTTTTACATTTTGTACTATATATATTTATGATCTATAGTAGCTATAGATCATATGGGCTTAAGAAATTTTTTAAAAAATTTTTTTTGTTTTTTTTTTTGTTTTTTTTTTTAGAGAATGTAAGTTTTGTTTTTTTTTAATATTTAAAATATAGCTTATATATATCAAAACAAAAATGCTATCCAAAAAATTTTTTACTACTATATGATACTCAAATATAACCTCATATAGATTATTCGGGGCCTATTATATGCAATAGAGATTATAGATACATGTGATAAAGATTGTATGTAAATATGTATGCAGAAGAGACTATAAAGATACATGTGAAAGAAAATAGCGAATCTTAGTACTTTCTTACCTTGCTTGTCTTGTTACTTGTTCTTTTTGATGCCTAATAAGATTCTGGCGTTATTGTACTATATATAAATCTGTGCTCTAGTATAAAGAAATACAAAAAAAAGTATCATATTGATTTTATCAAATTATTTTAATAATAGCTTTGATTGAAAAAGTACATTTTAGATACTCAAAAAAAAAAAAGAAAAAAAAGAAAGGCTCAATTTGAATTTTCTTTGAAAGTAACTTAATGCAAGTATTGTCAAAAAAAAAGAAAAAAAACTATTAAAGTTTGAGTAGTGTACCTAAATGATTATGAAAAGTTCTTTACTATCTATATATATTATTCTGTTCTATAGAGTCACAAAAGGTAATAAATATTAGATACAGGTGAACTATATACTAGTAAAAAAACTTTATAAGTCAGATTTTAAACTCAATTTTTATAAAAACATTTATTCTGATATTTTACAAAGAAATAAATGCTTCAAAGAAAAAAGACATACCTACAAATTCAATATATAGAAAAACAATACTATTAGTAAATTATAATATCCAAACATTTTTTTAAAAAAAATACTAAACTTTGATTGGTATGCCTAAACAATTATGAAAAGTTCATTACTGTCTATACATATTATTTCATTCTTTGGAGTTATGAAAGATAATAAATATTATAATATAGGTGGGCTATGTACTAATAAAAAACTTTATGAGTAGGATTTTAAACTTAATTGTTTATGAAAGCATCTATTCTAATACTTTATGAGAAATGGTATTCTTCAAGAAAAAAAGATAAATCTACAAATCTGATATATTAAAAAATTCAAATAGCAAATAATACTTTCAATTAATTAAATTTTGATTGTTGTTAAAAAATTGGCAAATACAAATGAACTAAATGGTCAGTTACATGGAAAAGGAGTATGGATGCTAGTAAAATTAATTTCACTAATTTTACCAATTTACTGCCAATTTCACTAATAGCAGTAAAATTATTTTACCACATTTTACTAGCATCTATAGTTATAAATTGAAAAGGATGAAAACAAGATATTCATATATTACCAAGATCAGAATTCATATGTGTTAAGTTGGATATTGATATTATTATTAGAAATTTGAGTCAATTAATAATATATAGCATTTATATACTGTATTATTTGAAGCTAGCTAAAGCAGATAATTCAATAAGATTTAGTAAACAGCCTAGTATTATTACAGAATTGGAAAAAAAAGAGAACCTTTATTGAATAATGCTTATCACACTACTCAAAAATAAGAATATAGAAAATAGATATATTATAATAAAGATAACACCCAACCTGCATGGTATCTATCATGTAGCAACAAAATAGACAAGTAAAAATAAGGATTGATGGTTGCTTAGAATCATTTTAACTTAGAACCAGAACTATGAAAATGCAAATAACTGGATTCCATTTGATAAATTATCTGTTGTTGAAGAAGTCAGTAAGAGAGAATTTGGTATCATATACAAAGCAAACTAGTTGGATAGTATACAACAAAAAAAATTATTAGGACCAGTGATTATTTTTCACTGTGCGCACTGTGTGCAGCGCACAGAAACAAAAATTTGTGCACATCTTTTTCAGTAGATGTGCGGATGCCGCACAGAAATAATTGTCATTTTATAAGTAGTGCGCACAGTTGCACATTTTCTCAGTATTTGCTGCACAGAAATGTTTATTAATTGTGCGGTATCCGCACAGTAAATTTTAATTGAAAAATTAACACTGATTAGGACCTTTGAACTCTTTTACACTTTTAAAAAGATGCCATTTAATTATACTTGTTGCTTTCTATAATTTTATGAATTACAAATAAATTTCTTTTAACAAAGGTTTTCTATAAAACTTAGTTATTAAAGGATTATTCCAATTAAATATTTATATATATGATTGTATGTAATAGAAATTAAATATATGCAATAGAGGTTACAAGATACATTTTGGCGTAATTTATAAAAATTAGTCCTTTTATGCTTTGATGAAGCATTATTTGACCATATTTGTTACTTTCTGTAATTTTGTTTCCTAAGACTTCATTGGGAAAGTTTTTTTAGTACAGCTCTGTGCAAATTTTTAAAAAAAACAATTATTAAAAATTAATGCAGTTCTGCGACCCTGCTGGTAATCATTAAAGAAATTTTTTTAATTTTCTGTGCAGATTTAATTTTCTGCACAGATCTTTAATTCAATAATTTGCACAGCAAATTTTTAAAAAAAAATTATTAAAAATTAATGCAGATCTGTGACCAAGCCAGTAATCGTTAAAGAAATTTTTTTCTTCATTTTCTGCCAGATATAATTTTTAGCACAGATCTTTAAAAATTAACAATCAAAAATCTAACAGATTTACTATATGCTTGCCTAAATATTAAATACTAAATTTTCATATATTATATTAAAAGAATATATTTGAATATTCATATATTTTAATAGTGTAATTTATTATATTAGTAAATTATAAATTTCACAAAAATAATAAAAAATAATATATTTTTATTAAAAAAAAAACTACAAAAGATACTACAAAAGACACTACAAAAATGCCTTAAAGACGCTACACAAACACCATAAAGCTACTATACAAATACTATAAATTTTAAACAAAACAAACAACAAACAGCACAATTTACAATGAAACATTAACAGCTCAACAACTTCATGACAATGCCACACCAAAAACGGTGACTCCAATAACTCCAGTAACAATAGCTCCAATAGCAAAATTATACTCAAAAGAAAAAGAAACAAATATATAAGAAAAAAACCCTGCCTTCAAGACGAAAAAAATAGTGACTCCAATAATTCTAGTTACGACAGCTTCAATAGTGAAATCAAACCCAGAAGAAAGAGAAGCAGTAAAGATAGAAGAGAAAAAAAAAACTGACTCCAAGACAAAAAACTTACTTGAAACATCCAGTAATGACGGCTCCAATAGTGAAATCATACTCAAAAGAAAGAAGCAAATATATTATAAGCAAAAAAAAATCGCCCCAAGACAAAGAGAACGGCGACTCCAATAACTTTAGTAATAGTAAAATCAAATCCAGAAGAAAAAGAAGCAGTAAATATATAAGAAAAAATAATACTAAGATGAAAAACTTATCTGAAACCTCTAGTAATGACGGCTCCAAGATGAAATCACACCCAGAAGAAAGAGAAGCAAATAACAATAGCGACAAAAGAACCTCAACACCAGCAATGAAAGAATTCCAGATGCTGTACAAGAGAATGCCAAAATGGATAACACTGAGAATGAAAGAGACTTCAATAGTGAAGAAAAAAGCATCAATGTTGTAAGTCAAGCTAACTACAAAAAATATTAACAATAATGCAAAAGAAAGAAAAGCCTGAAATATAGAATATTGTTAGTAAAAAAAATCAAAAATACAGTAAAAAAAATGGCTTTATACTTACTTTGTAACTAGTAATTATCATAAAATTAATTTTAAAAATAAATTATTATAATAATAAAAAATGTAAAAAACATTAAAAAAAATTAAATAAATTACAATAAAAAAAATTATAATAAAAAAAGATTTTTAACATTCATCTCTAGTGCGATGCATTGCTACCCCCTGATTGATTGTTTGGTTTGATTTTATATTAATCAAAACAAAATAAATAGTGCCCACATTACGATTAGGATTAGGGTTTGGCAGAGCAAGAGTTAGAAGGCTCTCCTAATCTAAAATTTCACAAGGAATTTTTTTTGTCAAGAAAATAGTATAGTTTCTTAGTCAAAATTTTAAGTTAGAAGTAATTTTTTAAAAAAAGTTTGTTTTGCTTCGATTTCACGTTATATCTGATTTCGCATTCTGATTAGTCGATCGGAAGTGGCGATGTATCACACTGGAGATGAATGATAACTCTTATAAAAAAAAATAAAAAAAATAAATTATATAAAAAAATAAATTATAAAAAAATAAAAAAATAAATTATTAATAATAAAAATAAAAATAATAATAAAAAGATAAAAAAAATAAAAAAAAATAAAAATCGAAAAAAATTAAATTTAATTAATTAAAAAAATAGGTGGCTACTATACATACCCCTAAATTTGCTATTCATACCTCCTATCAAAATTAAAAAATTTTAAAACTTTGAGCGAAAATATTTAGGCAACCATTTGACTAAATTCAATGAACTTTTTATTTGAATTATATAAATTTGTAGAATTAAAATAAAAAAAAGTTCATCAAATTTAATCAGATGGTTCTCAAGATACCTTCACTCAAAGTTAGAGAAAAATCAAAATGTCTATTAAAATAAAAGCTGCACCAAAGTTTTTTAAAACTTTGAGTGAAGATATCATGACAACCATCATCAAATTCGATGAACTGTTTTTTATTTGAATTATATGAATTTATTGAATTCAAATAAAAAAAAGTTCATCAAATTTGGTCAGATGGCTGTCAAGATATCTTCATTTAAAGTTTTAAAAAACTTTGGTGCAGCTTTTATTTTGATAGGCATTTTGATTTTTTTCTAACTTTGAAGTGAAGGTTTCTTGACAACTATTTGACTAAATTCAATAAACTTTTTTTTATTTTAATACTATAAATTCATATAATTCAAATAAAAAAAAGTTCATTAAATTTAGTCAGAAGGTTGTCAAGATACTTTCACTCAAAGTTGGAGAAAAATCAAAATGTTTATCAAAATAAATGCTGCACCAAAGTTTTTTTAAAACTTTGAACAAAGATATCCTAACAACCATCTGACCAAATTCGATGATCGTTTTTATTTGAATTATATGAATTCATAAAATACAAATAAAAAAAGTTTATCGAATTTGGTCAGATGGTTGTCAAGATATCTTTGCTCAAAGTTTTAAAAAACTTTGGCGCAGCTTTTATTTGATAGAGGTTTGATTTTTCTCCAACTTTGAGTGAGGTATCATGACACACATCTGACTAAATTCAATGAACTTTTTTTTTATTTAAAATATATGAATTTATAGAATTAAAAAAAAAAGGTCATTGAATTTAGTTAGATAGTTGTCAAGAAACCTTCACTCAATATAGAAAAAAATCAAACACCAATCAAAATAAAAGCTGCACCAAAGTTTTTTAAAACTTTGAATAAAGATATCTTGACAGCTATCTTACCAAATTCGATGAACCTTTTTTTATTTGAATTCTATGAATCATATAATTC
This sequence comes from Gigaspora rosea, assembly GCA_003550325.1. Classification (NCBI taxonomy): domain Eukaryota; kingdom Fungi; phylum Glomeromycota; class Glomeromycetes; order Diversisporales; family Gigasporaceae; genus Gigaspora; species Gigaspora rosea. The sequence goes on along the minus strand of QKWP01003089.1, from coordinate 5,218 downwards.
AAATAAAAAAAGTTCATCGAATTTGGTCAGATGGTTGTTAGGATATCTTTGCTCAAAGTTTTAAAAAAACTTTAGTGCGGCATTTATTTTGATAGATGTTTTGATTTTTCTCTAACTTTGAGTGAAGGTATCTTGACAAATATCTGACTAAGTTCAATGAGCTTTTTTTTATTTTAATTCTACAAATTTATATAATACAAATAAAAAAAAAGTTCATTGAATTTAGTCAAATAGTTGTCAAAATATTTTTGCTCAAAGTTTTAAAATTTTTTAATTTTGATAGAGGGTATGAATAGCAAATTTAGAGGATATGTATAGAGCCACCAAAAAATAAATTAAATAAAAAGTGTCAAAAAAAACCCCAATAAAAATGATAAAAGGTTATGTTATTAAATAAAATAAAAAAAATAAAAAATTTAAATTTAAATNACAAAAAAATAAAAATTTATTAAATAATAATAAAAAAAATCTAAAATTTAAAAATATTAAAAAAACAAAATTAAAATAATAAGGAATAAAAAAAAAATACAAAAATTAATAAAAAAAAATAAAATAAATAAATAAATAAAAATAAAAAAAATGATAAAAAAAAGTTAAAATAAAATAAAAAATACTATTTAAAAAAATATAAAAAAAAAACATTTAAAAAATAAAATAAAAAAAATAAAAATAAAAAAATGAAATGAATAAAAAAAAATACAAAAATTTAATAAAAAATAAAATAAAAAAAAACTAATAAAAAAAATATAACAAAAAATCAGTTAAAGAAATATAAAAAATGTTTAAAAAATTAAAAAAAAACATTTAAAAAATAATATTAATAATAAAAAATGTACAGTAAAAAATATATAAAAAATAACAGATAAATAAACCGATAAAAAAAAATTATTATTAATTAAAAAAAAGATAAAAAATAAAAAATTTTAAAAAAGAATAAGTATATATATGGAAATAAAAAAGTAAATTCTAGTTATTCCTTATTATGGAAATAACTGAAAATTTACTTTTATTTCTACTATTGTTTTTCTATTGTTATTTTGAATTTTAAATAAAAAAAATCAAAATAAAAAAAAATAACAATAAAAAAAAAGTAAATAAAAAAAACATGTTTTTTACTTTATTTATTGGATAATCCAGTGATAAACCTATACAATGCATTCTGCGATGTACTAATTTATCACAGTATATAGGTAAACATAATTTGTAGATTTGCGACAAATAAATTTATATAAATTAATATAAGGTTAGGGTTAGGGTTGGGTTAGGGTTAAAGGTTAGAAAGAGCAATACCTTTGGGCAGACTACTTCAATTAGACAACCAAAAGTTGTATGTGTGGCTAGTTGTACTCTCATTCAATGTAACAATTGTCAATAGCTTATAACATAATTTTGCAAGGAATTTTTTTTGTTAGAGCTCGAAAAGTGGTTATATAGACGAAATTTTTTGATATTATGAATGTTTAAAGATATCGTTATACAAAGAAATTTGCACATTACACCTAATCTTCAAATTTAATTGGTAGATCATTTGGGTGTGATATACAAGCGCAATGCAGTAGTGCGAAGTCTAGTAAACTCTTTATTTATTTATTTTCATTTTGTTTTGTTTATTGATTTTCTCGTATTCTTACTGGCAAGTAAGTATTGAAATTATAATTTTAGAGATTGTTGCAGATTATAATAGGTGGCACCTATTATAATTTGCAAAGAACATACTTTTTAAATATTTGTACAGATTTTTTGCTAAAAATCTAATAGAACTGCAAAAATCTAAATTTTGAAGATTTTTGCAATTTTTAAACAAATTTCTGTACTTATTTGATAAATTTAAAGATCACTACAGATTATTAATGTTTTTAATTTTCCAATTCTATTATAATCTGTGAATATTATACTTTTTAAATATTTTTACAGATTTTTGGCAAAAAATTACAAAGAACTACAAAAATCTAATTTTTAAAAAATCTTTGCAATTTTTTAAACAAAATTCTGCACTCATTTGATAAATTTGAATATTATTGCAGATTATTAATGTTTTATTTTCCTGATGTTAGCTATTTAAAGATTATTCCAATTGTAGCTTATATAGTATAAATAATAAATATGCATATAATTGCATATAATAGAGATTAGATACATGCAATAAAAATAACAAGATGCATGTCAGTATAATTAATAAAAGCTTACCCATTCATTCTGTTTACTTATGGCACCTTATACCCCATAAGTAGTGAGTTGAATACACAATACTATGCCAAACTTAGAAAAAAAAAAAAAAAAAAAAAAGTAGAATATGCTATATATAGCTTAGCTTGCACTTTCATGTGAACATAATATTGTATTGTACAAAGCAGTAGGGGTACATTTTTTTTATCATGTAGGTAAAAAAAAATAATCTGAGTAAGAATAATACAATAGACACATTTTTTTTTCTTATCTGTATCTTGCCTTACTACTCTTATATAATACTAAGTATATTTAGAAATTTGCTTATAATCTTGCTCTATAACCAAAAAAAAAATGTTAGTAAAAATCTTAAACAATATCAAAGGCAGAAGTCCAGGCCAATATTATGAAATAGACAACTACTAATCACCAAGAGCAAAACAAACAAAACACTTTATAGTATACCAAATAGTGAGAAGCAATATAATTTGGCAAGTCTTAGGTTCTTGTCTTTTTTTACAGGCTTGGAGCTTATCTTTTGGAAGCTTGTACTTTGTAGTCATTCCTTATGGCAGTTTGGTCTTGTTTATATTTTAGTTTCATAACAATGACTTTCTAGTAAATGGAGCAAGTTCTATATATTTGAGAAAAAAAGAATAAATATATATATATACTGTATATATATATATATGTAAAATAGGAAAGAATAGGAATCTATGTAGTATCCATGCTCTCAAGTATAATAGAAGAATACATGATAATGGGCAGTAAAAATCTTATAAAAACTGATATCTTGTAAAGATAAAGTAAATATAAGAGAAAATAAGGATCTACTATTCTCAAGATTAAAAGAAAGTTCATGACAACAGGTGCAGTAAATACTATAAGATAGAGGGTAAGTATTTTGGTTATAACACATATATAGGGGTGCAGCAGGTGCAATAGAAAATTAGGCTAACACTTCCCATAATGAGTGTCAATAGGAGGCTATCTACAACTAGTAGTAAGGTACTTTGGGCTGGTTCTGACTATGAAGAAAGAATTGATTTAAGAGTCTTAAAAAAAAAGAAAAAAAAAGATTCAGGCCATTTTTTTGGTTTTTATTCTTTAGCAAAAATAGAGTTAGAATGTTTTTTTGGCCTTTTACTTCAGAAGAATAGGTTTAGGTATTTTTCTGGCTTCTTACTCTAGCAAGAATAGGCTTTAGACTGTCCTCTTGGCTTTTTATTTTTTTTTTTCACTGGATCCAAATTTATCATCTTTTTGTCTTCCATCATGTATCTTTTATTAGCAAATTTTATATATAGATATATATCAATTACTAACCGAGTAAGATATATATCGATACTAAATACCCTACCAATTTTTATCGATAGTGATAGTAATCGATATAGTGAATTGACCTATCTAAAAAATTTTCACCTGGGTCACCCGATGGGTGGACAATGTGCCACCCGAGTGGAAACAGGTCAGTCCAAAAAAAGGCACCACTTGGGTCACCTGGGTCAATTAAAAAAAATTTTCAGGTGGTTAATATGACTAGTGATTTGACCCAGGTGGTTTAACCTACTATAGTTGGTAGTAGAATTAATTTTACAAATTAATACGGTTATGGCATTTCCATATTTTTTGCCAAAATTACTGTGAGCTGTAAAGCGTAATGCCATAATACCGTAATGCCGTAATAATGCTGTAATGCAAAATACTACTATCTTTTATAATACTGTTTATTAAAATTCTGTACTGCATTATGGTTTCCTTTAAATAATTTACTATTAAATATTTTTCGAACTTGATTCTGTTAACTTCCTGACTTCACAAATTTGCATTAATTTGTATCGGGTCTCTGCCCGTAGGTGACCCGTGGGTTGACCTACCTGTTCTCACCCAGGCTGTTACAACTTGACCCGGGTCACCCACTCACCCGCGGATGATCCAGGTGACACCCACCTGGGTCAAACCAAAAATCAATATATATTGATTATCAGATATATATTGATTATTATCACTATCGATAGAAATCGGCAGAGATATTTAGTATCAATATATATCTTATCTGGTTAGTAATTTACATATCTCTATATATTAAATTTGCCGATTTATCGATATATTTCTGATATAATATTAATTATAATTATTATATTCACACAATCATACTTTTTGCAAATTTTTAAATATTTTACAGGTTTTCCAAGTTTTAGCAAGTTTTACAATTTAATATTATAATATTTTAAATTATTCGCAATTTAATATAAAATTTTATTTTTTTTATTTATTTATTATAATATATGGAAAAATAAATTTGTCGCACCCGCGACATGTTGCACCTCTGGTTCGGCCAATCAAATCGCACGATTTTATATACAAAAAAATTTTTTTTAAAAATTAAAAATTTTACATAATAAAGTGTAAAATTTATATAAAATAGCATGCCATATAATGTAAAATTTTATTCTGATCAACTTTTTCTAAGTCATAAAAATAGATTGTCTTAGTAAAAAAAACATTTTATAAGAAAAATCAAAAATTTCCAAAGTTAGCACATATAAAATTTTTTTTTTCTAAAACAATCTACCTTTTTAACTTAGAAAAAGTTGTTTATCATAAAATTTTACATATAAGGGAGCATCCATAAGTAACGTTATGTACCCCCTCATAGTAGCGCTGGACCCCCCTCTACTATATAAAAAAATTTTTCAAAATCCGTATATTTATATATAAAATTTTACAAAAACTTGAATATATTGTGGCACAGTGATCCGATTTGGATGATTTAGGTACCATTCGATTCGTCTCAGTGAGACGAATCCTATAATACCAAAATCATTTCATCTGGATTACTGGAACAATAGTTATTCACAAAAAACTATTGATTTTTTTAGTAATTTTATAAGAAAACATAATAACCAATAGTATTTGGCCAATAAAAATTGACCCAGTGATCCAAATGAAATGAAACTAGTACCATTCGACTCCTCTCACTGAGACGAATCAAATGGTACCAAAATCATAAATTTGGACTACTGATTCAAGTTTTAGCCAATTTTTTCTA
>QKWP01003088.1:0-11381 GCA_003550325.1 Gigaspora rosea | reverse complement strand
CGGAATTTAATAGTAAATTTCTATAGTGTGCGAATGGGGCTTGCTTACATATAAAAGTAATTTTTTTATTAAGTAACTCTTTCTTATTGCTTAATTGAAAGTTGTAGAGCAAATTCTTGTGATTCTAATGGTAGTAAAATCATCAAAAATCGGTTTGATAGATCATAAGATACGAGTATTTTTCAATTGTTTACTATAGAGTTTTTTCTTATGAATTGAAGCACATGACGTTCCACTTATTATATATAAGGTAATAGTCACATGCCCGCCGATTTTTACTATGAAATTTGTTCCCTTTAACTGCGGACTACTAATTAAATATTTTTATTTTTTTAATTTCGACTTTTTTTAAATTTTTTTTTTAAAATATTAATTATTTTATTTATTTTTTTTATTTTTTTAAAATAGCCGATAATAATTCAGTTACACAAGATCATAATCTAAATAAATCATAACGATCTATTTTAGATAGAACGTATTATAAGTTTTTAAAGATAAGTAGTAATTTTTTTATTTTTTTTCTTGTTTTTTTTTGTTAGTTTTTTTTTTACAACTTATACTAATACATTTTTTGTTCTTTTATGCGATTCTTGTAACCATATAGCGTTCTTAGTGATTTGGTAGCGATTATAGTAATTCGACATTGTTCTTGCGGCGTTTTTGCGATGAAGTAATAGCATTTTTATGGTAATTTGACGGTGACCAGATTAAAAAGTAAATTTGTTTTTTTTTTAAAAAAAATATTTAGAGAGAATGTAAAAATTATTAATTACATTGTTAAAATATATAGAGTATTAAAAATAAAGTGGTAATTTTTAGACCATATATCTTTACATTATATAATGGGCTTTTTCTCGATATCTTGTTCAATCGATAATTGCTTCCCTACATCGTCCCGTTAGATAATAGGCTTCTCCTCGATATCTTAGTGCAAATTTTGTTTGGAAGCAATTTTGTTAGATCAATAATATCTTCCCATGATAAAATTAAATTTTTACTCAAAATTTAGAGCCGAATCTTGGTTGATTTTTAGCGAATTGTCTAAATCTTCAAGTGTATACATATTCTTCGCATTATTGCATACATTAAAGTATCGTTCCACATTTTTTCGATACGGATTCTAATATCGTTTTATGCTTAAATGCCTAATATTTAATTCGAATTACTTTATCTGTTATAAAAAAAAGCAAATATTATAAATATCTTCGAAAAGATTAAAAAAATCTTTGAAAAAATAAAAAAAAACAGTATATTACCATTTTATATCGACAACATCAAATTAAACAAATAAATAATCTTTTAAAGACACTTATGAATGAATACTCAACTAGCACGAATAAGGCTATTACTAATATCTGGATAAAGAAATTGACGAACCGTTAGAATATAATACAGGATATAGAACCAGATTGATATCTTACTATACATGAAAGAACAATTAAATTTACAGATTTGTTTCAAGTTCTTTTTAATCTATTCGGCAATGGCAGGAATCTGGTCAGGTGTCTTGTTTAACCCGAATTTAATAAGAAAATAAATACTACTTTTTTTTTAAAAAAAAAGAAAAAAACAACATAAATTTACCTTTTCCAGGCTGTTTCCTCACCGTTATCACAGCCTGGCCGTCGAATCACGTCGAATTGCTACAAAGAATGCTGCCGTGCTGTCAAGTCACCTAAAAATATAAATGTTTTAATAAGGTTAGGCGCCTTTGCTATTCTTGCTTGAAGGGTTATTCTACTTATCTGAATTTTGAGTGTATTCTTTTCCGTGTATTCTTTTTCATGTGTATCATGATCCTAAAAACAATTCAAATTAAAAGTTGATAATTACAGAATTACAATACATATATAAATTAGTTACCTGAGTAATTGATTCAAATCAGCCCATGACACAAACGCGTAAAATCTGTGTTGTTGTTGCACTAAATGAGCAAATATAGGCACGCGGCATTACATTCAGAAAATGCAACAATTACGTTTTTGATATTTTTAATTATAATATATCAAAAATGTAATTTCAGTCATCAAAGGGCGTAAAAGTATGAGTCTGTCGCTATGCTCCAGACAATTAAATTAATTAATAGATTAATTAATTAAATTAATTAATAGATTAATTAATTAAATTAATTAATAGATTAATTAATTAATAGGTTAATTAATTAATAGATTAATTGATTGGGCAACTAATTAATTAGCTAAATAAAATTAATTAATTGATAAAATTTTTTATTAATTTGTATTACTAGTTTAAAATACAATATTAAGTATTAAATTAAAATTATATAAAAATTAAAAATTTAAATTTAAAATATAAATTAAATAAATATATAGAATTAATATAATAAGTTTATTAAAAATAAAAGCATTAATTGCCTAATGACTTGATAATATACTAATTGTTTAAAATCATAAATTTATATACATTTTTTAAAATAAGTTATTATTATAAAATAAAATAAAATAAATTTTATTTATTTTTATTTTATTAAATTAAACAACATTACTAAAATGCACTATTGGTGTTCAACACCATAATGATCTTCACCAATCAAATTTTTTAAATACGGTATAACATAAAGATCAGGTGTAACCTAAATTTTTGTTGTTTTGATATTTTTTTTAAAAAATACCTTCTAACTCAAAATTTTTTCTATTCAACCAACTTTTTTTTTAAAAAATAAAAATTCCTTGTGAAATTTTACTATACTATGCCTCACCCTAACCCTAACTATTAACTCTAACTTAACATTTATTAAATTTAATTTTTGTTTATTTTTTTAAATTGATCTTTATATTACACTGCATATTGGTGTTGAACACCATAGGTGCATTTTATATTATTCCAAATTAAATTATTATATTTATTGTTTTAAAATTATTTTATTATTTTTTTTTAATATAAAATTTTATTTTAACATTTTTTAACTTATTTTTTTTTAATATTAAATTATTTTTAAAAAATTTTATTTCTATGTTTTTATTATTAACATTATATATATTATTATTTTTTAAATTATTTTAAAAAAAAACACTTTTTAAATTATTATCAATTAATTTAAATTTTTTTAAAAAAATTATCTTTTTTAAATTATTCATTTATTTAATTAAATTAATTTTTAAGTTATTATTTTAACTTACCCAATACAATAGTCTGTAAGTAATACAAAATAAAAAATTTTTAAATTAAAAATGTCAATTATATTCTAACATAAATAACATAACCTTACGATACTCTAAGTAATACAGAATAAGAAAATTTTTAAATAAAAAAGGTTGATTATATTTCAACACAAATAACACAATCTATATACCTGGTACAATACAATACGATAGCTGTAAGTAATATGGAATAATAAATTTTTAAATCAGAAATGTTGCTTATATTCCAATACAAATAACATAACTTTAACCAATCTAAATACCTATTGTTGCAGTAGCAGAGCAAAAAGGTGGTAGCTAATGTGCATGGTGATTGGTTATAGCTGCTATGATTGTGTCCATCATGGTCGTGGCTTTTTCAACAATACAATACAATATAACAGTCCGTAAATAATATGGAATAAGAAAATTTTTAAAACAGAAATATCGATTATATTCTAACACAAATGACATAACCTTAACCAATCTATATACCTAATACAATATAATATGACAGTCTGTAAGTAATATGGAATAAGAAAATTTCTAAATTAGAAATATCGATTATATTCTAACACAAATACACAAATAACATAATCTTAACCAATCTACGTACAATACAATATGATAGTCTGTAAGTAATACAGAATAAGAAAATTTTTAGATCAGAAATGTCGATTATATTCTAACACAAATAATATAACTTTAGCCAATCTATATACCTGATACACAACAGTTTGTAAGTAATATAAAATAAGAAAATTTTTAAATCAGAAATATTGCTTATATTCCAATACAAATAACATAACCTTAACTAATCTACATACCTGTTGTTGTTGTTGTAGCGACGGAGTAAAAGGTGGTGGCTAATATACTTAGTGGTTGGTTATGGCTACTATGGTCGTGTCTATATATGAGGACGAAAGCATTTCGGGTTCTAAAACCCAAAATTAAAATTTGAAGACAAAATTGTTTTTGACCTATTTTACTTGAAAGACAAAATTATTTGATACTTTTTTTGAATAGACAAAATTATAAGGAACATATCTATATAAATTTTATTTGCTCTTTCTTATAAAAAATTTTAATTTTCTCTAATAAAGACGAAATAGGCCTTTTTCAAAAATCAATTTCGGTGGTATCACTAGTCGTGTCCATCATGGTTGTGGCTTTTTTCAATGATACAATACAATATATAACAGTTTGTAAATAATACAGAATAAGAAAATTTTTAAATGTCAATTATATTCTAATACAAATAACATAACTTTAACCAATCTACATACCTGATTGTAAATAATACAGAATAAGAAAATTTTTAAATCAGAAATGTCAATTATATTCTAACACAAATAACATAACCTTAACATAACCTTAACTACATACTTGTTATTGTTTTAGCGACAGAGTAAAAAGTGGCAGCTAATGTGTGTGGTAGTTGGTTATGGCTGCTATGGTCGTGTCCATTATGGTCATGGCTTTTTCAATAATACAATACGACAGTTTGTAAATAATATGAAAATTTTTAAATCAGAAATGTCGATTATGTTCCAACACAAATAACATAACTTTAACCAATCTACATACCTAATACAATACAAATACAATACGATAGTCTGTAAATAATATGAAATAAGAAAATTTTTAAATCAGAAATATCACTTATATTCCAACACAAATAACATAACCTTAACTAATCTACATACCTGTTGTTGTTGTAGCGGCGAAGTAAAAAGTAGTGACTGATATGCATGGTAGTTGGCTATGGCTGTTATGGTCATGTTCATTATGGTTATGGTTTTTTCAATAATACAATACAACAGTCTGTAAGTAAACAGAATAAGAAAATGATTGGTGTGGCGACATAGTGTAGTTGGATTGTTGTCACCCCCAAGTAGTTGTAACAAAAGATACAGAGTTCGAATCCCACTAGAGACGATTTTGAAAATTTTATTTGCGTTATGGTAACCTGAACTCTGAGCTCGGATTTACAGATCTGTTTTCTGGGTTACACCAACTCGCATTGGGAGCTCTAGAGCTATGTTACGCACAGAACTGGGGTGCATAGATCCTGGGGAGCACAGGTGCTATGTTATGCATAGAACCGTAGAACAACAGGAAACCATACTTGGCAAGACCCGAGCAAAGAAGTAGCTGACTTTTGACGGTACTTAAACAGAAATCGGATGGGGATGGACCGAAAGTGGACTGACCGAGAAGCGGACTGACCAAAAGCAAACTTACGACAAAAGGGCCTATGGCGAGGCTCTACCAAGCAGACCGTCGAAGTCGTACTGGAGGAAAAGGACATGTGTTACGGAAGCATGTACCAAGGGGAGGGAAACCATTGGGTTCGCCAATGGCAGACCACTCCTTCCGGGTCCTTGGATTGGGAGTAGGAATGTAACCGGAAGAAAGAAAGCGAGGTAGGGGTAAGGAAAGCAACTGGAAAGAAACCAGAAGAGCAACGGGAAAAGTACTGGGGTTGGTGAACTTTGTAAGAGCATGTATCGTGCTACACATACTAGTAGGAAGGTAGTGGCTTGAGATACAGGCCAGGTTGCGGCAGCATTAAAAAGATGGCTTGAGATACAAACCTGGCGGCGGCAGCACTACAGGTACTATTAGTAGACAAGTAAGGTGCAAAAACCAGGTTGAGTATATGAGTGGGACATATAGGATGCTCTGGTAGGTTTAGGTCGTAGATAAAATAGTCTAAGTTTCAGTACTTGGTAGTTGTAGTAATCTAATGCAATAGTCAAAGATGTTGTAATGATCACTATACTTAATAAAAAGACCGAGGCATGACCTCACCTTGTAACTGAAAAAAAAAACAGAATAAGAAAATTTTTAAATCAGAAATATCGATTATATTCCAATACAAATAACATAACCTTAACTATCTACATATCTGATACAATACAATATGACAGTCTGTAAGTTATGAAATAAGAAAATTTTTAAATCAGAAATGTCGATTATATTCCAACACAAATAACATAACCTTAACCAATCTACATACAATACAATATGACAGTCTGTAAGTAATACGGAATAAGAAAACTTTTTAATCAAAATGTCGATTATATTCCAATGCAAATAACATAACTTTAACCAATCTACATACCTGATACAATACAATACAACTGGTCGAACATTCTTGGGTTTGAATTTGTAAGTAATATTTAATAAGAAAATTGTTAAATCAGAAATATCGATTATATTCTAACACAAATAACTAGTGTTGTTGACTGGAAGCTGGAATCACACTGGACGTCCAGAAATTTCCAGTGTTCCAGTGGTTCCAGTGAAGTTTTCACTAGAAGGAATTATTCACTGGAAGCGATATAATGCTAGCCAATAAGAATAAAATAAGAATTAAGATTATTATTATCGTATAAGCTCATATACAAGACTTGGGAGTCTGTTGTACAGTTGTTGTACAGTAATGATGCAGCCCGAAACTATACAAATACTAGCCTCTGATTGGGTATAGTCCTGCATCATGATTTAATTTCGCCTGTTTATGACTTATATGATCATTATACAAACTGTGGTCAAAATGTTAAAGACTAATATATCGATGAGCAAGTTATGATCAGGAATGTCATCACAATTTAACAATTGTTTCATCACGATATTATTCTATCTCGAATTTCATATTAACACTTTCTTTATTAGACATTATGAAGGCTTCCTTTATTTGCATATTGAAATACCATCAAAAATATACATTATTAGTTGTGGTTTGAGTTAGTCCATACACCTCAAGATTACTACCCGATAATCTAAATCGCGTATAACTTTTAAACTTGTTAAATAAAATTAATAATGTTAATAATTTATCAATATTAGATCATAAAATAAATCATCTTAACTTACTTTTAAAAAATTCTTGGGATTTGCTACAAACGCCTCAGGAGCAAAAGGCTCATCTTTCTTGCCTTTCAAAATAATTTCTCAATTCTGCTAATTCCTCAACAAAGGCACGAATAATTTCCTGCTTGTAGGCTACATTAGGTCTGACTATCACGAATTATGACTGGAAGAGGAAAGCCATTGATATTATCAGACAAGAAAAAAAATATTATGATGATTAGTTTTACTACCGAATAATCCAAATAAAATTCCTTGTTGATGTGATTAATTTTATCAGTGGTGTTTTTATGATCTCATTTTGTGAACCAGATAATATCTTAAGTGCAATTATAATTGATGGAGTACGCGATTGCGCATAGTGATGATTTTCACTGAAACTATTCTTTTACCATCTAACCACATTGCTGAAAACACTGAGCCAAATCCTCCTTCCCCAATTTTTTGGATGTTTTCTAGTCTATTAAAAGGAATCCATTCAACTACATTTTCATCATAGTGGTGAGTTGAAACCTTTTAATGCAATCATCGACATCCTTATTCCTATTTGCCCATCCTTGTTTTGTTTGGCACCAAGTTATTGATGTGTTGTACCAGTAGCAAGTTGTATATTCTCCATACAATCCCTTTCTTCTATTAGAATCAAATTTATGAAATACTAATATATATCCGTTTGTGGTTGTGTTTTGAGTTAAACTATAGACACTTTCGCCTTTTAATTTCTTATAATTTTAAACTTACAAAATATAAATAAAATTTATCTATGTAAATACATTATTAATTAAATAAAATAAACATTACATATATAAGAAATAGAATATAATCTTACTTCTTTTAGTGTATCCAATAAATTTTGTGTTCAAATCGAGAATCACTAATGCTAAGGTGTGGCGTGTTCTACTTTTAATAAAGTAGCAAGTTAGAGCCCACGCTTATGGTGCAGCGCATTCAACTCATTACATGCATTAAATTTTTTTTTTATAATAGCGAGTTCGCCCACGCTATGGCAGTGTTGTACATTTTCACTGTCCCAGCCTTTTTTTGCCATGTCCCAACGTCCCAATGTCCCAGCGTCCCAAGTGTCCCAACTATGTCCCAAGCCTTAATAATTAATAAATTAATTTAAAAAAATATATAATTATATATTTTTTTAGGTGCTGAACACATTTTTAAAAAAATTTAATTGGATTATCTTAATAAAATTTTAAGTAATTTCAATTTATAAAATTGTCCCAGAATGTCCCAAAATGTCCCAACGTATGTCCCAACTGTCCCATGTACAACACTGCGCTATGGTGCGGCGCCTTCAACTCGGTACACACAACAATATAAAATAGCGGGTTCGAGCCCACGCTATAGTGCGGTACATTCAGCTCATTATGCATAACAACAAGCAGGATACTAGGTGCAATATGTGAGAAAGGGCAGGAGAGCTGGGAGCCAGCTTATGATCGCCATCGAGAAAACAAGTGACAAGACAAGCAAAGTAAGAAAGCACTTAATCTGTCGTATACATACGTATCTATAATCTATATAACTGTTGCATACAATCATATGCTATTACTTTTTTTCATAGAAGCCACAAATCGGTAGCACAGTAAAATTTTTGACATGCATTCCCAAATTATTCACTTAAAGGTATTAACTCAAAGATCAGAATTCTTTAGTATCGGTATATTTGAACATTCAATTTAATTGTTATTACAAAATAATCTAAATAAAAAAAAATTTTTTTATATTTTAAGGGGCATGCCATTTATCACGTGATTTTTACCATGGATACATGGTCAGAGGTAGTGATCACGTTTATATATTATATTAATAAATTAGAATTAGATAAAGTGATCACACCATACATGGATAGGAGTGGCTACTAAGTAAAAAATATCACGTAATAAATGACACACCCCTAACTTATCGGATCTTACTGGACCTTACTGGACCTCACTGGAACTTCCATCCAGTGGTAAAAAAAATGTGACTGGAACAGTCTAGTAACAACTTACCACTAGAATCCATATATCTTCCAGATTGATCCAGTTAGTTCCAGTGACCTTTCCAGTTCCAGTAATCTTCACTGGACCGGTCCAGCAACAACACTGCAAATAACATACCTTAACTAATCTATATATCTGATACAATACAACACGACAGTTTGTAAGTAATACAGAATAAGAAAATTTTTAAATCAGAAGTGTCACTTATATTTCAACACAAATAACACAACTTTAACCAATCCACATACAATACAATATTTTATATTATGATAGTAATCAACGACTTGTAGTAATGACTTGTAAGAAAGGAACATTTGTGTTGAGCAACGCTTTGTAGTGGGTAACGTTCTACAATGTCTTATGGTAGTAGGCAGTATCTTATTGGTAGGTAATGTTATATGGTAGTTAGAGTGTAAAAAAAAAGAATGTAAGGGCAACAAAAAACTAGTAAATTTGTCGCAAGGTTAAAATGGTATAGCGATTTAGTATAGCAACTTAACGATAACAATAACAAAATTTAAAGCCACATGTGTATCAAGATAATCTATTCATTTTATGTGCATTGTATAATACTATCCCTTAGTTTGTACTACTTCGCAGACAAATTTGCCTATAAATTACTATAAATATACCTCTGATCTATTTTTTTAATTATTTAAAATATTTAGATAAAATTTGGTATTATAATATTTAAAAACAAGGATTATATTTTTGAATTATTTAAATTTATATTATAAGACAAAAAGTTTATGTTGCTTATAAGCTGAAAATATTAAATTTTAAAGAAATTTTTTAACCAAAAAAATATTTTACAATATCTTGGCGAATTCTTTAAATATTGGTTTTAAAAATATAGTTTCTAATACAATATTGTAGTTTATATAAAGGATGACAACTTTTATTATTTGACTTTATATGATTTACTTGTAAAATTAAGACTTGTATTAGAAGTAAAAAATTTTTTTATAGACGGGAACATATAAAATTTGAGAAAACCTAAAGAAAAAATTCTATAGTAAAAGTTCTAAAACAAAAACTTTAAACTTTTATTACACCAAAGTTTTTTAATAATTTTAAAAAAATTTTATAATAAAGTTGACAAAACAGAACTAATATTATTATTTTTACTTAGAAAGTATATAGCTAAAATTAATATTTAAGGTTTTATTTAAAAAATTTAAAATTTTAAAATTTTCACAGGCAAATATGCCTGCATAACAAATTAAGGGATATAAAAAGCACTTAAATCTCTATTGCTGTTGCACAACTGTGCAAATATAGGTACGCAGTATTTAGTATTCTGCACAGACCGAATCGGACGAATATTTAGAAAAATCTGGAACTGATCTGAAAAATCAGTTCAGGTACATGCATATATCTGGAACTGTGCTTAGTAAATCCAGAACTGATCCGGTACATGTAGTACTTTTATAAGCAAATTGATTATTTAAAAACTCTGGATATAAAGAACTCAAATTTTAAAATTTCGAGTATAAAAAGTATAAAAAGAGCAAGACAACATAATATTCTTCTACAGTATAACGCTCCTCAGTTTGCAATACTTTTTCACGAAAAACTAAAGTATTTTTAAGCCATAGTGGTGCCAAAAGTTTTCTGAATCAGCATACACAGCCACTCCAATACTTCCAATAGCATATGATCAAGATGGAAATACTAAAAGATTAGAACTTGTTGCTTGTCTGGCTTTAAAACTTTCAAAACTTTATTTAATAGTTGTCTCTATTACAAGTTCAATTCTGTTTAGTTAAATGAAAGACGGGTATTGGGATAACGCTAGAGGCACAGTTGTTATCTGCACGAAAGTTTTAAAATGAATACAGAAAAATGCAGGTATTGCAAGTTTAAACAGTATAGAGGTACCGATTTGATTTAAATAATAATGAATTTATTCAAACTTAATGAACTTCTTTTTTTATTTTAGGACTATTAGTTTGTTATTCATTTAATAGTTGTCTCTATTACTGGTTCAATTCTGTTTAGTTAAATAGGAGACGGTTATTGGGATAGCGCTGGGGCACAGTTGTTATCTGCACGAAAGGTTTAAAATGAATGCAAAAAAATGCAGGTATTGCAAATTTAAACAGTATAGAGGTGCCGATTTAATTTAAATAATAATGAATTTATTCAAACTCAACGAGCTTCTTTTTTTTATTTTAGGACTATTAGTTCGTTATAAGAGATGACTGTAGTTTAAAGTACTTATTGACTATTTTTCCTCCCAAAGCATCAATTTCTCACATACTATTCCTTTCACTACTCCCCCAACTGTGATCCGGTGCTCAAGATAGAATAACATATTGTTACAGTACCGGAAGCCTTCTTTAATTCCGATAGAGTAACAATCACA
>QKWP01003087.1:0-35995 GCA_003550325.1 Gigaspora rosea | reverse complement strand
CAACTATCGCCTTCGGTGATAGCAGACCGATAGACTATAGACTCAAATATTCGGTTTAAACCTAAAACCTATCGGTCTGCTATCACCAAAGCCGATATTTTATTAATAATAAAAAGATGATATATAATATCGGTAAAATATACTTTAAATTTTAGGAACCGAGTACTATGAATTTTTAAATATATAACTAATCATATTTAAAATCGCTAATTATCGGCCAAGCATTATTCAATATCGGCCAAATATTATTCAATATCGGCCAAATATTATTCAATTATCAGTCAAATATTATTCAAATATCAGTCAAATATTATTCTAAAGAATAAAGAAGATATGTTAAAGACTAAATAATCATTAAAAAATATAACCAATATATCAGTACAATATCGTATAAATTATGAAAAAATTTGTAAAATAGCCAATACAATATCTTCTTATGATTTATCTAATCGTGAATTTATCACCAAAATATCAATCTAAATATCTGCCTTGTATTTTCTTTATAATTTCACTAATCTTCATACGAATATATGAGTATTTTTTACCGACTTATAACCGATATGCAACAAATTTTCTTAAATTAGCAGCCTATCGGCCTATTTTGATCCCCTATCAATCTGCATCATATCGGCCTGCAATCTTCTTAGGCGATTTTTAGATGATATTAGGGTAATATTTTTGATTTCGACTAGTGGTAGTTTTCCTCAGTAACTTTTTAATAATTTTGTGTCGTTTTTTCACCTTGAAGATTATTGAACTCGCAAACTCAAACGTGAGTGACCATGAACAGAATAGACACGAACTGATGCTTCAGTATAACATTAAGCATATAAAATAATGGGTCACTTCAAATTATTACGTCTGCTTTATGTTTAGAAATAGGTGATGTAAATGCTAAGTGATCATGATAAATTACCGATTCTAAACATTAATGTTAATATGATGTAGTATAGCATCAATAAATCTAATAATTGCAATACAAAATCCAAAGCTTACTTCAAATATTACTTCAAAACTTCGAAGCCTTTAGCGGAGGTGTTGTGCTTTAGTAAATTCCTCACATGCTAATAAATTCATTATTCGTTCGACTAAATATCACATTTTTTTGTCCTCATAAAAATTGTAGGCTCTTTATCTAGTATTATAACAAAAATCCTTAATCAAAAATTAGAGTTGGCTATTAACGTCGTTATTAAAAATTTGCATGAGACATTTCCTGGAATGTTACCCAGAAACATGGCCCGAAATCAGTTGAGACCAAGTACATTGAGCTGCAATGTACATAGAGAATAGAAAATAAGCATTTAATTAGCTTCGAATTCAATTACTACTACAACACTTTAGTTCTTAGACAAAATTGGTTCACACCTAGAGTGTAGGTATAATTTTTGTATTCGTAACTGTACCTTGGCCTCGTTATGATTCAGAACCAGTCTAGTTCTTACAAAGCATAATACGTTATAACCGGTATTGATATCCAAAGCTCTTTTCCACATCCAACGCTAAGTTCAAGAATGTCAAATATGTTATTCTTCTTTAAAGTTTAAAAGATTACAGTCTTGCCCAAACATGTCTACTTTACTCAACAACACTTTCTTGTTTTGCGACAAACCAAGAGTAGAATTCTGATTCTGGTTACTCTGGTAGTAAATCAGGAAAATGTGTTTGCAGAATAATGATAACGATCCTGTGCGGTTATATTGAAAAAAATATACTATAAACACCATAAAAGTATTAAAGCTCGTTAAATATTCTATCTCATATTTTTTGTTTTAATAAATTGTACGAAATATCCTATGTTTATCGCAAACTATAAACTGGTCGAAGGAAGAAAAAAGTAAAAGTGTTGAATTAGCGAAAGTAAATCCTATTTAAGAAAAATTGATAAACCCGTGATCACAAATATAAAAAAATGCGTAATACAAATTAATAATCAGAATTGAAATTCAGCTTTGAGATTGAATAAAGAAAACATGAGTATTAATTTCTTATTGCTCTTAAATAACTTACATAAGCAATGATACTGCTTAAACAATATAAATTCAGCTTTTGACATTTACTAAAGTAGGGCTACAGTTATGCGCTATGTAATGTTTCAATATTGCAAATAATTTATACTATATGAAGCAATTGTTAGCTAGTAAAGATAAATTTTCATGGTGCTACTTCACGATCTGTTACCTGCATTTTCCAAGAATGTAGTTCATTCTTTCACTACTTCGCTTGGAACCATGTTAATTCCTTTAGTAGGATCGAGATAATTCAACGCAACAGCCATCCCAAATGCAATTGAATTTTTTTCGGTATCTGGATCTGTAAAAGTACGATCAATTATTAAATTTATGTAGGTGTAATTTGGATTATCATTAGCATCAACAGGTTGGTTTAATTTTAAGTAGCATTCCTGTGTAATATCAGCATCTTTGAATTTCTGTTCCTCTTCTTGTGAGACCTGCTTATTCTCAGTCTTGGGTTTCACAATATGTGAATTCATTATAGATGGTTTCTTTTACATTCTGAACAATACAAATACTACTTCTTCCCTGGCGTGCAAACTTCTGAGCCTGGTAAAGGCAGAAGAAATTATTTAATTATATGATTAAAGTTAATTTTGTTTTTAATTTAAATGTGTTAAACTATAACAAGTTACTTACTATTTTATGAACATTCCTGTAAAAAAAACGTGCCCATCTATTGTTTTTTACTTTATTTTGAAACTCATCCTTGTATGTATTTAATAGAGCATCATAACACACTTCCATAAGTTGTTCATCAGTTGGATACTTAACTTGTCCAATTTTACTGTAAACTGCATCACCAATAGCCAACTATTATAAACAAATTAGTAATAATATTTAATACAAATTAATATTAAAATTATCAAACGCACAACTTCAATGCTATTGCTATTATACCAAAAATTTGTATCAAACTAAAGTATACAATTTAGCATTTATATACCTCAATCCACTTTGCTTCATTCTCTTTAAAATTTTTGGAACTAACTTTCCAATTTTCATGCATCTCATCAATTTTTCGTTTTATATCATGGATCATCATTGTCATTTGAAGTTGCACATCATGCATGCTTCTAATTGTTGAAATGAGCACTAAAAACAATACTGCATAAACAATTATACATATAAACTAAACATAACTAAAAACAATAAATGATCAATATACGAGTTTTTTGCTGATATTCGTGTCTTCATTAATTATTTCGCTGTTTTTTCGTTTAGAATAGAATGGGTTGTGTTGACTCATTTTCGGAAATATTATCAGTAAGATTTTTATTGTCACTTGAAAATTGGTCATCCAGTCAGGTAAAGTATCATAATCAAGTATATCTACAGGATTTTCTATCATAGCACTTTTGGCAATTCGTATGTTTGATTCTGAATCACTTAAAGTACTTGAAGTACTTAAAATGTTTGAGATACTTTGAGTGCTTGAAGTATTCGTTCGTTCTTCACTAAGTTCAATAGAAGGTAAAACATGTTGAGCACTTCTGCGTGTTGATACAGATTTTCTCCTAGTGCGTCCCATCTTTGTAATGAATATATTTTTGTAGTGCAATTTAAAAATAAATTAATAACATTAACATTATTAGTTACTGCACATACTATAAATAAACTTTTTATTTACATTTTATGTTCTACTTCTGATACTAAATACTATTTTGATACATTGTCAACCTAGATTTCTACCTCTTTAGAGAAATGCTAGAGACAGAGCGACTAATGCAGGGATGCACTTTATGTAATTCACACTAACTACTGTGGTATGCAAGAGTCAGAAGGGATACTGTTATTTGGGCAGTATTTTGTAAAGAGGCTTGGGGGATTTGCAATTATGAAAGAGGCCACAATTAATAGTATATGAGGATACTAAGAATTGTATCAGATGTATTTCAGTAAAGACACACTACTTCACTTATTCTTTTATTCAATAAACCAGAGATTATTCACTCTGCTTTTTAGCAAAGGAAAAACCTTGAATATTTATACATGTTTGTTCAATATAAATAAATACAATAATAAATAGAGAAATCTATATAATCGATAGATTTGATATATGCTAATGCTAGATATAATGAAAATAATAAAAATAATAAATACAACACATATATCCTAAATATCAGCTATATTAGATATGTTAATTATATCTGTCAAAACTGTTATGTCCAAAATGTCTAATATGTCTAAAATGTCAGACATATCTGTGATTAACTGAAATGTCTAGGATTACTCGAAATGTCAGTGTCACGGGTGGCGCAGTATTGATCGACCAATAAGATTTGGGCGCAGTAGGACGTTTTGTAAAGACCAATCATTTAGTTTTCACTAGAATGAGCTAGAACGGTCCAATCGCAATAATTTTGGTACCATTCGAAAGGTCTTATCGAGGCGGTCACGATGGTGGTAGTTTTATTAAAATTGGATCACGGGCTCAAAAGTTATCGTCGTTGTACGTTTCATACGTTTTTACAGGTCTAACAACGTGACACTTGCAATTAACAACGTGCATATGTATTATTGTTTTAACTAGGAAGAGATAAGATTGCCAATTATTGAATTTTTACAAATTAATTATTTTTTAAAATAATGATAAAATTATGCAATTTATTTAATCATATTACGCATGCAGAGTTTATTTTAATTTCCGCATTGTTGTCGCTATTGTTATTTAAATTAGACTACAAAATAAATAATAAATTATATACTTAAAGTAATTCGTTAAAGATTGAACTTGAAACATAAAATAAAAAAATCTTATACTGTATGTGGTGTTAGATACATTTATAACTTGCGACATTTATATTTTATTAGTAGATTATTCAAAATGCCAAATTGTCCATACTGTAATAAGATTTTAATGAGTCAGCAGGCATTAAGGAATCATATAAAAAAGCACTTAGATGATAGTGACGAAGATTTACCTTTGCCAAATCAAGTATCTCAAGCAAATTAGTTAAAGTAACAAACAAAGATCTTAATGATCAAAAAGTTAACTTTAATGCAGATGAATCTATTGACTTCAATGTAAATGAATCTACTGAAAACCCAAATCCTAGTGTTTCATTTTTCAACAATATAAGCGATATTCAACATTATGAATCTATTGAACACGATGCTGAATTTTTTAATTATAATGATTCCCAAAGTAATGCATCAAATAAACAATCTGATTTATATGATTCCCAAAGTAGTGCATCAAATGAACAATCTGATTTATATGATTCCCAAAGTAATGCATCAGATGAACAATCTGATTTATCTGATATTACAAATGTTGATATTAATGAATGTGCAGAGTATAATGATTTGCTTACTGGAAAATCGAAAGAACCTGAAGACTTATATCAAAAATTTCCATCAAAAGAGTATGCAGAGTTTATGCATATTGTGACACATTTTCAGGTTCAAGACCAACTTGCAAATGCATTTATTCAATTTTTTTAATAAATATTCCAATCGAGACAATTATCCATTGCCATCATCTTCGCAAAGTGAACAGGCATTTACTAAGAATCTTAATCTTCCAAACTTTGGCTGGCAAAAAGAAATAATTTTTGAGTATGAAGGACTAGAATATACCTTTGAGTTTAGAACAGTACTTGATGGAATACATCAAATTCTAACAAACAAGAATATTATCGAAGAATTTATATTTGAATATAAGTTATCTACTGATCGTGTAAGTAAATATAATTATTTAAAGTTTATTTAACGATTATTAATTTTTATTAATTACATCTTTTTTTTTAAATTTATAATTAAAGATATCTAATCAGTGCCAATATTCAGATATATATGATTCTAACTGGTGGAAAAATGTAGAACAAAATATTCCAGTTGGAGCATATGTAATGCCAATCATTCTTTACTCAGATGCCACTCTCTGTGATCATTTAGGCAAAACATCAAGACATCCTATATTCATGACACTTGGAAATATTCCGTTGGTTCGTCATAACAAAATTGATTCAAAAATTTTACTTGGTTATATTCCCAAGTTAGAGTATTCTAGTATATCTAAAAAAACAATCAGCTCAATTTAGATTAGCATCACTTAAACTTTTTCACTGAGCACTTGCAGCAATACTTAGACCCTTAAGATTTTTAAGTACTAATGGTATTCATTTATATATTAATGATAGTCTTAAATGGTTCTTTCCATATTTGGCACTTATAATTTCAGATTGGCCTGAAGCATGCACAATGTGTGCTACTTATAGATCACCAAATTCTTTACATCCATGTCACTTTTGCTTAGTGGTCCATAATACAATGAATAATATGTATCTTGAAAAGGAAAAAATAATTATTTGTGATGAAAAAACAACTAAAAAATTCTTGCGCCAGGGTAATGACAAACAAATTTCAGTACATAATATAAGAAATTCCTTATGGAAACGACCGTAAGTAATTTTATATTAATATATCAATATATCCAGTTATACAATATATTTATTGTTAAAAATACATAACATTTGTAGATACTTTAATGTTTATACTATGTGTGTACCAGATTGTATGCACCATGCAGATTTAGGACTTTTTAAATATCAATTAAGGTTTACTATTGAACTTTTAAATTCCAAATATGGTAAAAATGT
This sequence comes from Gigaspora rosea, assembly GCA_003550325.1. NCBI lineage: Eukaryota > Fungi > Glomeromycota > Glomeromycetes > Diversisporales > Gigasporaceae > Gigaspora > Gigaspora rosea. The sequence continues at coordinate 29,376 of QKWP01003087.1, read as the reverse complement.
GGTAAAGATTCTTGAAGAGCGTCTTTCTCAAATTCCTCGCTATCCAAATCTTAAAGTTTTTAAAAATGGAATTGAAAGGTTTAATCGTTTAACTGCAGCAGAATATCGAGATTTAATGAAAGTAATGTTATTTGTTATGGATGAGTTAGTTATTGACAAAAAACTCAATAAAAATTTGTGTGATCTTTTTTTACTTTGGATTGATATGTACATATGGAACCTTTAGTCTCAATATACAAAATCTGATCTTGATAAATTTGAGGTAGGTTTATTAATAAATAATCAATACAATTTATAAATAATAAAATAAATTAATAAATTTATATTTTTTTTTTACAGAAATCTATTGTTACATAGAGTGATCTATTTATCAAATTTATGTCAAAATTTTCACCATCCAATTTAAATATCCCTAAATTACATAGCTGGCGATTTCATTTAATACTATCTATATATCAGTTTGGAGCTATTAATGGATTTACAAGTAAAACATATGAGTTGTTACATAAATCCAATGTTAAACAACCATATCGTATGACAAATAAACATAATATAAATACACAAATGCAGGAAATAGTAAGTTTTTTATGTATATATATATAAAATAATTTAATTTTAGCTTACTATTTTTTTTAATTCTTTAAAGTAACTCATCAAAACCTTTTTATGTCCTTTGTATCAAGATCACAATCAAAATCTGGTTCATATCAAGGAATAACTTCAAAAAAAGCTATTAAGCAAATGACACTGCATACAATTGATCAAACTATAAATTAGCTACCAAATGCAGACAATTTATAGATATGTGGCTTTAAACAACTTAAACATTGCATTTATGATTACTTTCAAAGTATTGAAAATTGGTCATTACAATATATTAAGAATAATACAATTTCAATCGAAGTATTTGATTTTGCTTATTTAAACAATAATAACAAGGCAATTCGTGCATCTTTGAATTATCATAATCAAGCAATTTTTTCAGATGTCTGTGTTGAAATGAATGAATTAGAACAAGATGATTATTTAACTGATAATGGCTTGTGTTATGCAAAGGTATATATTAAAAAATTTGCAAACTTAAATATAAATAATATTCAATAACAAAATTGTAATTGTATTTTAGATTCTTCTTATTATTCAGATTACTTCATCACAATTAAATCAGAAACTTGAGCTTGTACTTGTTCATTGGTATGACTTTGCATATCCATCTAATGTAAATAATCACTATTTTTAAAAATGTGCGATTCTTAAACATGTTAAACACTATACTTTAATTCCTATTGGTTCAATTGCAAATATAGTGCATATCATACCAAAGTTTAATGAATCAGGCATTTTTTTTATAAATAGATATATTATTTATTAAAAATTAATATATACATATTAATTAAATTTGTTTTATCATAATAATTATTATTAAATATATAGATTTTATTTAAATTAATTTCTATAAAAGTGTAACTAAATAAAGTATTTTGTATACAAATATTTGACCTATGGGTAACAAGCATTTTTAATAGAATACAATATTCGAATTATATTTAATTATATAATAATTAATAAATATATATCAAATTATCTATTAAATAAATATTTATAAAATATTAAAATTAATTACTTATTTAATATTAACTATTATAGCAATTAAAAAGTAGTATATTTAAGTAATTTTTTAATAAATATGTAAAATTATTTATAAAATATTAAAATTAATTACTTATTTAATATTAACTATTATAGCAATTAAAAAGTAGAATATTTAAGTAATTTTTTAATAAATATGTAAAAATTATTTAAAAAGTAATTGAAGCTAATATTTGATTTATATTATATTATAATAATAAATAAACAATATGTATATATCATACTAGTGGTGTTCAGCACCAGTAAATACAAATTATAATATGCAAAAAATTTTTTGTGTTAGGGTTAGGATTAGAGTTCGTGTTAGGGTTTGGGTTAGAATTAGTATATACCAAAATTTTGCAAGGAATTTTTTTTGTTAGAATGTGAAGATAGGCTTCTTAGACAGAATTTTTCGATATAGACAATTTTACACTTTTTCGAAAAATTCAGGTTACACCTGATCTTCACGTTATACAAATTTCATGAATTTTGATTGACCAAAACAGATGTGGTGTTGAACACCAGTGGTGTGCTTTATCAACATCCTAAATAAATATTTATTTTAAATATAAATAAATACTTACAGAATACTAAGTATTTTATAAATACTATTTATAAGTATTTATTTAATAAAACTATTAAAATAATATAAGTTAAATATTTTTTTAATTTCCTGATATACATATATAAATATCATATCTGGCTATTAAATTAATTTAATGATTTAAATTAAATATGTGCTAAATGGATTCGGAAACACTTTTCGAAATTTTTTACCAATTTGAGTGAATTTAAAATTTCATTTCACATAAGTGTATTTAGAATCAACTTAATTGATTCTAAATACCAAGATTCTATTCTGACGTACAACAATACAATTCTCTTGAAGAATTTTATGACCCGGACTGGACCTGAACCAGACCCGAACCTTTATTATAAAGAGACAGACCCTTAATTTAGATCCGTATTGGTTTCTGGACTGGATCCGGATCTTCAAAAATATCCGCCTGGTCTGGCTTGTGCAGAATACTACACAGAGGTAAAATTATTAATTTTTGGCCTAAATTAAGTTTAATTCTGGCCAAACCTTGAAATAACGCACATGACTTTAAAAATAAAAAAAGAGGATTGGCTAATCATATGCATAATGATAATTATCTAATCTAAAATAGGTGTGAACATAATTACACACAAAATCTGGTCTATCACTTCCCATTAGGTCCTCCACTATGCTCCGGACAATTATTGGGTTTGGGTCAAAATCCTGAGACCATAATCCTGACAAAAAAATCCCAACAATCAAAAATCCTGACAATCAAAAAAAGCTTTCCTTGAGCAAATTTACTATAAAATTAACTAAACCAAACCCTAGCCCAGGTGCTTACCCTAACCCTATCCTAGGCACTTATCTAACTCTAACCTAACTTAAATAAATTTAATAATTTTTTTGTTGTCAGGATTTTTAGGATTTTTATTGTCAGGATTTTTTTATTGGGATTATGACCTGTCAGGATTCTGTTTGTCAGGATTTTGACCTGCTCCCAGATTATTAATTTCCCAATTCTGTAATAATCTGCAAATATTATAATTTTAAATATTTTCACAGATTTTTGGCAAAAAATTTACAAAGAACTATAAAAATTTATATTTTGATGATCTTTCAATTTTTTAAACAAATTTTGCACTTATTTGATAAATTTGAATATTACTGCAGATTATTAATATTTTTATTTTCCTGATTGTGCAAGAACAATATGAAATTAATAATATTAAATAGGCAAAATCTGTTAAAAAAAGCTTCAAAGATATTAACAAGTTGGTAATAGTTATCAAAATATATAACAAAAGAACAACAAATCCAAATACATTAAAAAATAATAACAAGTATACTATATATTTGCAATTATCTGAGCAAAAAATAGCTGGGCTTTCAACAGTACTATAAAAAAAAGAGTCAGATAGTATATATAGTTCAGGTATGTAAGCCTATACAAGAGAGCTTATGAGAATCCTATTCTATAAGAAAAATGGTACAGGTTGCATTACAGGTTGGTGTCAGGTATGCTCGAAATGGCACAGATCTAATGGCATGTACAGAAATGTTTTACAGAATATCACAGTAAAAATGGTACAGACATTGTGGCAAAAAGTGGCATGTAATATCATGTCATATAAAATAGCACATTCAGATGATACATATATGTATATTATACATATATTAGCTCATAATATGTATTTGTTTGTTTTGTGAAAAGTGAAAGATTAGTAAAGGATTTTTTAAAAAAAGAGCGATATCTCATAATTTACTAATGCGCTTCTCTGTATGTCTTAACAAAAAAAATTTTTTATAAAATTTTGCTTCATATGCAGTTAGCTTGTTTATCTTACATTGATTACTTATATAAATTTATATTTTAATAGTTAATTCACAGCTTCATTACAGTGGCATGTAAATTATCTATGCCAAATCTCATGCCAATTTGACTAGTAAACTGCTGCAAAACCTAAGCCATTTATGGTCCAATTGGCACAGGCACATGGTTCTACACGGTCTACTGAATCCAAACCAACTCAGGCTATACCCATATAAATCCGGATTTTGACCTGTGTTATCTGATTTCATTCCATGCAGTGTTTAAAATTTGATGTTCTTAGTATTCTCAAAGATCATTTAACAATTTTTATGAACATGAATTATTAAAAAATGTTTCTATTTGAGAACATTTAATAAAATTTTTATTATTAAAATTTTTTGATTTTCAATACTGAGAACATTAAAAAATTTTTGAGAACATTAAAATTTTAAAAATGTTTTTTTGAGAACCTAAAATCAAATTTGAATTTTAAACACTGATCCTGTGCCTATATATCAGTGTTGTCACACGACAGCTTTGGACAGTAGTTTGGACAATTTTGGACAATCTTGAACAATTAAATAAAGTAAAATTACTTAAAATTTTATTAAGACAATCTATTTTAATTTTAACTAGAATATGTTCAGCACCTTAAAAAATATATAATTATATATTTTTTAAACAAATTTAATAATTATTAAAGCCTGTATAAGCTTTGGACAACCTTGGATGCTTGGACATTTTGAATATGGACAAGGCCAAAAAAGGCCTTGGACAGTCAAAACATACAATACTGCCTATATAGTACATTATTCTTATAGGTACCAACTAAGCTACCAGAGTCATACAAAAGAAGGACATGTGTTTTAGTAGCATGTACCAAGAGAAGGAAGACCATTGGCACTTAAAACTGAGCAGATCAACTCTTTTGGGCTTATATATTGGGAAACAGGTAGAAAAACCAGACAGAAAGTCCAAAAATAATTGTATAAGTAGGTACTGGAATCAGATAAACTTTACAAAAGCAAAAGTAGTTATCTATAGTAATTTAAGATAATCCTGACTAGTGATGCCACCGAAATTGATTTTTGAAAAAGGCCTATTTCGTCTTCATTAGAGAAAATTAAAATTATTTATAAGGAAGAGCAAATAAAATTTATATAGATATGTTCCTTATAATTTCGTATATTCAAAAAAAGTATTAAATAATTTCGTCTTTCAAGTAAAATAGGTTAAAAACAATTTTGTCTTCAAATTTTAATTTCGGGTTTTAGAACCCAAAATGCTTTCGTCCTCATGTATAATCCTGACTACAAGTATAAGCCTTGGGTGAATGCATAAGTTACTAAAGCATAGATAATATCTATATTAGTAAGAAACTACTCTACTAGGTCTTCTACTAAGAATAAAGTAGTCCTAAGAGTATGGATACAATATCTAGAACAGTATTCTAGTGATACAAAAATGGATTGGCAGGAGGAACAGAAGATCAGAGGGTTTAAATAAGCAACTCTATAGTTGGGTTGCAGGTATAGTAGCTAGTGTGAAATAATACCAAAAGTGTAAGTAGCTAGTTGTCCTCTTGTCAATATAACAAATATTAGTTGACTGCATAGTTCAAGATAAGAACATATATTCACTATGAAATTTTAATTTATTTAAATTTAATAATCTATATTTTCAGCATCATTGTCAACTCTTTCCATTGATCACTGCGACCAAAATTGGAGCTAAAGAATTTTTTAAATTTAATCACAATTATACTAGTAAATATATAAAATAGTCCTAAGAAAAAAGGTGAAGCAAAGAAAATCATAGATAGTTTATTAGAACAGTTTTAACCCTTTTAAAGATACAAATCTTGAAATACAAGAAATCTGTATTTTTTAAAAATTTTTTATAAAGAAAAAATATTTTTGAGGAAATTGTCATTACTCTGTATTGCAGATCACTAGCATAACAAAACAAACAAACGCTTTTGGAAAGTAAATAAATAGCTAAATCGGGATGAATAGACTTAGAAGTTGTCAAAACCAAAACAACAAACAACAATAACAAACAACAAAACAACAAACAAACACGTGCAAAACAACGCGTAAAATGCTTGAACTTCCTGATTATAAAAATTTTTTTAACAAGTCGGAGAACAAAAAGTCACTGGTACAAAAAGAACAAAACAAATTTATCTAGGAAGAAGATAGAAAAATTGCAAAGTATCTAGGCACTAGTGAAGTGTACTTGATTTCAGTCATTCATAATGTGTTACAGTTTTATACATATGCTCAACACAAGAAAGCAAGAGAACAAGGTTTAACAAAGGAAGAAGAATTTCTGTTAGATCAGTCTGATAACAGTAATATGAAAGTCGAGGGCATGGTTGGTGTCCAAGTCCAAAATGGTATCAACAAAGATAAAGATAAATTTATTCTGATAGAGGGTTTGTATATGAAATGTACAAACATTAAAAGCAGAAATAACAATAAGATGAAAATAGAGGAAAAAGTCACGTTAGAACATAATAAAAATAGAGCTCAGAGTAAAAACATTAAAGTTAAAAATGAGCCAGTTGATATGGAATTACTACTATCACAACCAAGTGTTGAGGTTATTAGTAGGATAAGCAACATAAAGATAAAAGCACAAAGCAATTTACGCAAATGAAATCATGAAGAAGAAGAAAAATCAGTATGCAATCATGACAATGAAATAGAAACAGTCAAAGACATTTTAATACAGGAAGAGTATGGCATACTAAACTATGGGCCGAATGAGTATATTAATAGAAAAGCTAAATAAAAGAAGAATCAACAGCAGCATTAAATAATAAAAGGGCCAAACAATATGAAAACATTTACAATTCAGTATGGGCTCCAATAAATAAAATTACATCCCAAAAGATTAAAGACTACGAGAAAACTGCAATATACTTCTTCACACTATGGGATTTGCCAAAGGGAATAAAGGCAGAAGAAATTAGAAGGTTTTTAAGTTATTTTGGCGCAGTAACTATAATTGCATGGCAGCAAAATTTCTCTACAAAGGCAGACTACATTAAAATTTTAGCAAACTCGGAGCAAAAAGAAAAATCGTTAAAGAGAATTGGTTTTTGCATTTGGATTATAGTAAAACATACAGAACAATACCTGGAAAGTTCGACATAACCAAATTAGAGGAGAGAAATAGATATAGTGGTACAATCTCCAATATACCAACAACAGTATATGATAGTTTACTTTTACGTCAATAAAAAAATACAATATACAAGCAGTACACATCTTGAACAACTATCATGGCAACCAAAGACAAAGAGCTTATGTGTTTTTCAAGTCAGAAGAGGAACTTTTACAAGCTCAAAAACATAATATATATTACTACAATACAAAGTTAGAATGGCAGATAATAATACTAAAGTCAGTTGGAAGAAATAATAAACAATTTCGGTATCAAAAAGAAGCTTGCTACATCAACAAAGAAAAAAGACCATTATATAAAGCAGAAATAACTAGAGTACAAAAAAGAGCCAGAGATAGTAGGAGTAACCCAAATTATAGATTAGGTAGTAGCTCCAGATCTTGTAGCAGCACAAGAAAACCACTAAGAAGCATAAAAACGGCTAATGAAAATATACAAGAACATGCAGTAAATGAAGTAGCAACGGGTTCAAATGCTGAAGAACTGGGCAAAAGGAAAAACAAGCAAGGAAAAGAAATACAGGAAAATGCTGAGATCGAAAAATTGTTGGAAGACATGCAGGCTAATTTAAAACAATAAAGCACTTGCTTGCCTTGTGCTCCTAATTTTCGCCCCAGTTGAATTAAAGAATATGGGCGAAGCAAAATACCTCACTAATGCTTTATGCAGGCCCAATATAAGTGAAATGAGTAAGAAAATTATGATGGATAGACGTAAGAAAGGAAAGTCAGTTTTAATCCAAGAGAAAAAGAAAATAGATTTAAAAATTGGAGTACACAACTAAACGGATTTAAACAGAGGTCACAAAAATTAGATAGTTTATTAGAATTAATTTTAGAGGAAATATCGGAATTGTAGGTTTAGTAGAGATAAATATCTCTAAAAAGGAAGGGAATTTTGCAATAAGCAAGGATCATAATTTTAGGGGTTTCTGGTCAAAAAAGGAAATAGTTAAGAAAAAGGGCTCGGGAGTTGGAATCTTAATTAGAAATGATTGGGGGAAGCATTTAGGACATTTGGTCAGAAAGAATGAATATATAATAGAAGCAAATTGTTATTTTAAGGGTAGGGTGTCAATATTTCCATTTTCATATAAAATAGATTGTAGATCAACTTTGTATAACTATATCATATAATTTACATATAAACATCATATGATTCGACCAATGAAGATTATCAAATTTTTGTGTAACTCAGAAAAAACCTATAGTGACCTTGGAAAATTTTTTTATTTATTTTTTTTTTTTAATATAAACCCCTACTATGGGGACGCCGGATGGCGTACTTTATTATATTACATATTACATATTATTTATCTACTACTTATTAAAGTTGTGTATACTATCCTCTGTTCTCTTATACATATTACAATGCTTTAATATTTTGAACTCCTTCTCAATTCTATTCCTAACGATTATGGGAATCACAGGCTCTGGTATTAGTTTTCCGCCCCATCTAGCCTGGGTATAACAAAACCAAATCTCGTATAACGTGTTAACATGTGACCATCTCGCTATTTCCTTCTTACTCGCGTCTCTAACGTTCGATGCCGTGATGGTTTCCTCGTAGGTTCTCGGAGGGGTCTCCTCTGGGCTTATGTATGAGTATACCGTTTCCCATATGATTTTACTATTTTTGCAGTTTACACCAAAATGTTCATTGGTTTGGATTTCTTCAGAGCACATCGGACAGGTACCATCATAATTTGGTATTATATATTTTAGCCTGTATCCTAGTGGCAACGATTTATGGCAATACCGCCAAAAAATATCTTTCCGCTTGTTGTTAACCCATTTTATCTTTGACCATCTCCATAAGTCACTATTTACCCCATTATTGTTTTCTTGCTTCTGTATAGCCGTCGACAAAGATTTATTCTTTAAAAAAGCAACTCCCTTCTGCACTGTGTATTCGTTTCCCGGTACGTTAGCAACTTTAATGTCTTCTGGTTCACAGGGCCACATATCCACATCTTGATTTATGGAACCCCCGATTCTTTTCCACGCTATAATAAAAGGTTTCCAGTACTCTGGCCAAGCTCTGTTTTTTACCGGAACCTCATTTAGTGCCTTTATTGCCGTGATGTTCTTTTTGTTTTGTAGCTCCACCCTAATTAGCTCTCTTTCTGTCTTTGCCCAGCAGTTGTTACTTGTAAGTAATTTTATAAAAATAGTAATTAATCTCGCATCCACTAGGTCCTTTATTATCGGTGCATTTAGACCACCGTATTTATAATCTTGCTGTAGAATCGAGTATCTTGGGAGAATCTTACAGGAGTTTTTAATCCAGCCCCTTACAAGATTGTCGATTTCTGTAAGTTGTTTCCTACTCGGAGGTGCAAGGTATGCAACATACCAAATTTTTGATAAAACCAAAGTTTTAATTATTAAAATTCTGCCCTTGATGGACAGGTTACGCTGCGATAGTTTTTCTAGCATAGCCTTAACTTTTAATATCATCTCCGGCCAAGTGTTTTTACTTATTCTCCCTTGCGAGTCCAACTCGTATCCTAGTGCTCTTACCGGTTCATTATCTGATAACATTTTGAATTTTTTTGCCTCAAGATGTTCTATATGTCGGGCATTATATGTTAATGGCACTAACACTGATTTGGTTTTATTAATTTTAGCATTGGATGCCTCCTCATACTCTTGAATCAATTTGGTAACAACATCCCATTCTGCATATGAAGCTATGCTTATTGTGAGGTCATCTGCGTAGGCTGTTAATTTAAACCTTTGTTGATTTGACTGCTGATTTAAATCTATTCCCCTTAAGTTTTTCTCGAGCGATCTAAGGAAAGGTTCGAAAGCTATTATATACAGAAGAGGTGAGAGTGGATCACCCTGCCTTACTCCACGACTTACTTTGAACGGTTCTGATATTACTCCCGAGTCTGCTATAAATGCAGTTTGTTCTGAAAATAATGTACTAATTGTTTGTATAAATTTTGGATCGAACTTCATCTTTGTTAATACCTCTTGTAAATATGTATGGTTAACACGGTCAAAGGCTTTTTGTTGATCCAGAAACAACATCCAACCTTGCCGTGTTTGATCGCTTTGATTCCTCATAACAGACATAATGTCCATTACAGACTCCAAGATCAACCTCCCTCTAATAAAACCTTGCTGGTAAGTACCGATTATTTTCTGACAGATGTTGTTAAGACGGTTAGCTAGGATCTTCATAAATATTTTAACATCGCAGTTCGTTAAAGAAATAGGCCTCCAGTTTCGAACATCTTCTAATTCTTCCGATTTTTTTGGGATCAATGTTATCACGTTTTTATACCACGAGCTGGGCATTTTACCTTTTTCAATTACGTCATTAAAGATTTTTTCAAAAACTGAACTACTTTCTTCTATTAACTCTTTATAGAATTCATACGTGATACCGTCTGTCCCTGGGGCCTTGTTATTAGGAAGGCATCGTATTACTTCGATTATCTCTTCCTTTGTAATATATTTAATTAGATTTTGATTGTCCGATATTTCTACTTGTGGAAGACCTTCTGTTATTCTGTTCATGGCCTCTGCCTTAATTGGCTCTGATTGGTACATATGACTGTAATATTCTTTGATGTAATGCAGTACTTCGATTGAGCTTGACGTCCCTGCATTATTGGGAATTTTGATCTTGTCTATAGCTGCTGTGTTATGCCTACTCTTAAACCTGGAGTAGAAGTACTTTGTCGATCTCTCACCTCGTTCGATCCACCTTGCGTTAGAACGCACCTGCCATTTATCAGCTAGATTCTGAAGTTCATTTTGAAGGCTTTTCTTTAGGTTTTCAATTACTATTTGTAGATCAGATAGGTTCTGGTCTCTAGCGATCTTCTTTTCTAGTATGTTAATTTTCCTGCTCAACCTTTGAATATTACTTTCTGGAGCTTTAAGAGGCCCCCTAGCTCTAATTAATGATTGTATTTTACACTTGCAGTAATCCCAACTCTCCAGGTCTGTGACTGTTCGTATTTCCTCCACAATTTCTTTTCTTAATATCTCGTTTTCAAGGCACTTACTATTTACCTTCCAGTATGACGCTTGTAAGCTATTCTTACTAAAGTTCATTTCAGTTGATACCATGAGGTGGTCCGAGTTGCCAAACTTTGTAAGTGTTCTTTGACAGTACTGTGCATTTTGCTCGTCTACAAAAATGTAGTCAAGCCTTGTGGCCATATTATGTCCTCCTCTTGTCTTTTGGAAATATGTAAGAAACGGCGTTTGAGAAGCTGCAACTACTGTGTCTACCATACCACAGGTAAGTTCTTTCAGTTTTTCTCTCGACGGATCGTTATGTGGTGGCACGTGACTTATCCTGTTTATGTTTGGATCTAGATTCACATTAAAATCTCCTGCTACTATATTAACTGCATTAGTGTTTCTTTGTATTGACCAGGTCCCAAAAAATCGAATCCTTTCGTCTAGTGCCGGAGGGGCATACACATTAATGACCCGAAATAATCGCTTTCTATAATAGAATTCTGTACAAAGAACCCTTCCCTGATGAGATTCTTCAATATTTTCAAATTTAATATCTCTATTTCCAGCCAAAATGGCTACTTTCGATGTCCATATAGATTCGTATCCCCACTGTTGTTTCAAAAAATTTCTCATATTATCATTAGTTAAATTTGTTTCCTGTATCATAATTAGTTCTATCTTATATGTCTTAATTAAAGTAATTGTTTGTTGACGCTTGTATCTATCATTAAGGCCCTTTACATTAAGTGTTGCAATTCTGAAAGTGTTATACTTACTCATATTATTGTATATATTTGATTATTTGTACCTTCAGATCTGCGTCTATTTATACTTATTTATTACGACCATCCCTAGATGGTCTATTATTTACATACGGTCTAGATTTACTATCATTTGAATGTATGTTTTTCTTTGTTCTAAGTTTTTTGTGCTTGACTGTTGTAAAGCCATCATCTTCTTGTACCTCAACATTACTCTCCTGTAGTTGTGTCTGCACAGATTCATGAGCCAAGTTCAAAGGGTTCGTACCTGTGTCCTCAGTACTTATCTGTGCCTGTTGATTTGTTTCCTTTAAATCCACTTGTTCAACCGGCATGTCTTGATGTATGCCCGTATTTGCTTCAACTTGCTGCAACATATTATCTTGTATTTCCTGTTGGTTTTCCTTATTTCTGTCTTCTTCTAGCATAGTTTCGAGAGATTCACCTTCTTGTGACAGCATTTCTATATCATCACCGACCAAAGTATCTTGCACCAGGCCGTCTGATTCCTTGCTGCCTTCATTATTCTGTTCCTTATCAGTGTTGTTTCCATTTCGGTTAGTTTCATCTAAATTTTCTCGCTTATGCCTTTTGTTTTCCTTATATTTCTTGTACTGCTTTCTAAGCTCTATTGCTTCTTTATATTGTGGACAATCCCTTTTCAAGTGCCCTGCTTGATCACAATAGAAACATAATTTAGGAGCTGCTCTCCATTCTGTCGTAACTTTTTGGCCCCATACGCTTGTATGCCTTGGGATTTTTTGTTCTAACTCCGGATCTTCTGTTGTTTCGTATAAAATTATCCATTGATCCGTGCAAACTGGAGTATCTTCATACACTAACGGTTTGATTGACTTAATATGTCCAAAGTCTCCGAAAGCTTCCTTTAACTTGTTGGATATAAAGTCTTTATCCCCAATTGGAATGTTTCTCACCTTTATTGCTAAATGCATTCTCCTCAAATTTGTAGATATATAACCTAATAACGATCTTCTAAAAAGCGAGATACCTTCCTTTGCATAATGTTGCTGTTTATCTTCACTGCTAAATACCAGTTCTAAATGTGTTCTTTTCCCTCTAGTATAATGAGGTTTTGCTCCAACTAAATCATTGCCGATTTTGCTATATAGAGTAGAGATAATGTCATTCATTTGTATGTCATTTAGACTATGAATGTCAAAGATGAGTGCGTTATTATTCTTGGTTGTAATTTCCACTCTTGGTGTGTAATTTGAAAAAGTAGCTTGGCCCCGCCTTAACTGTGTAAAGAAGCTGGACCATTTCTTGGAGGTACGTGCTGGTTCAACTGACTGTATGTCTTCCGTCAATTCCTCCAATTCTAAACTGCTATTCACATTTTGTGGCTTAGGATCTATGTCCAATTCCATCACGTCATTGTCACCTGATACTGTTCCGCTTGATTGCGCAATTGTTCCAGCAATTTCAATGATCGTTGCCCCAGAATTTTCCGAAATCATTTTTTCAGCGTTTGGACTTCCATCCATCTGAGGAGAGGTAATACTAGGTTCACCATTCATCTCGTTCCTTTATGGAGAGTTCTCCTTGTTCTCTTCTCCTGTGTTGACGTCTGTCTTATCTGACATTCGTGCTGTTGTTGAATATTTATTTAAATTTTGATTTGTATTGTTCGTATCTATCTTTAGCTTCTTAAATGATCTTGGTCTGTACGGTCTTTCCGAACTCTCTAAACCGCGGACCTCTGCTTCTTTCTTTGACCCTATGCACTTCCTTTTCCTAATTTTTAGGGCAAAAGCCCCTACGGTTTTGTTTGTGTTCAGAAACTTTATTTCTTGCAGTGTTTTTGTATTTGCGTTAATTACCTGGCTGCCGGAAGCAGATCAAGTTTTCTCCTGTGACTCTCTCAGAAAATTTAATTCTACATGAAGTTTATTTTTTTTAAAGAGATGCATTTCTTACAACTTCACTATTATAAACAAGCTACTTTAAACTATATATTATATAAATATGGTAAAAATTGACTCAGATAATAAAAAGTTTTATTAGAAGCATATTTTTATTTACTATATAAAAATTCAATCTACTATGTAGATCATATGAAAAATGATCTACGTACACCCTACCCTTACGCAATTGGAGCTAGTAGTAATAGTAGTGTACATTCCCCCTAATGACAAGAAAATGTGTAAAATCATTCAACAAGAAATAGTTAGAAGATACCTGAACAGATCTCGTGTTAGTCAGTTTGTCTTTATGGGGGATTTTAATCACGTCACTGATGCACATCTAGACAAAGAAGGAGCAGCCGGAAATAAATATAGTAAGATCCTTCCCTTACATAGGTGGCTTAGAAGTCAGGATTTTCAAGATACATATAGGTTTTTGCATCCAAACCAGGGAGAATTTACCTGGAGCAATAATTTGAGTAAATCAAGAATAGATCAATTCTGGGTGTCTGAGAACTTAGTAAGGCTTAAAAGAATCAACAATAGAAGATATATTTTCCTATACAAGCAGTAACCATTAGTTTGTGACAGCTACTATTCAAATGGACCACTTAATCAAAAACTATAACAATGCTACTATGAAGAGGAAGCAATCAACGAGATGGGTATTCCTGTATGAAGAAGCTACAAAAGAAGATTGGCAAAATTATACTGAAGATTTGAATCTATTTCTAAAAAGGAAGTTGAAGTCTAGTAAAGGAGTTGAAAACCGTAGGTCCAATTTTTCTTTAAATGAACTGTGGGATATTTTTCAACAAAGTATCATTTCCACCATACCAAAGAAGAAGATTCTAATGGGAGAGATCCAAAAACATAGGAAGCAGCTTAAAACAGATATTTGGGATGCAATGACAAGACTCAGCAAAGTAATAAGAATATTACAAAAGTCAAAGGAAGGAAGCATAAATATAGACAAATTACAAAGGTGCAATAATACAATCAATTTTATTAACCATGGCCAGGGCATGCAGATACCAAAAATTAAAAATCCAACAGAAGAGGTAATTATGGACTTAAAGAGATAGTGGAAGCTCTTAAATGCAAGGGCAGCAGTTGAAAGGTCACGAATTAAGAGATCAGAAATTAAAGACCATGTAGAATGTAAATGTACTATAATTGAGAACGACCAAAAGAAAATGCTCCAAAGCCTTCTTAATAAACCATGGAAGTCAATTAAATTAGATCGTATCTTTGAACAAGATGTTGTAGATAGGAATTTAATAACAGAGGAAGAAGTGGTACTCGAAAAGACCATGCTTTATTTCTAGCAGCAATTTTGAAAGAAAAGAACATACTTAAGTTCTATGTCCAATGAATAGAGTAGAATATGCAAGCCCTTGGGAAAAATTAAAGAAAGCTAGTACATGGATTTAGAATCAGAAATATCGCTAGAGGAATGGTTTTAGTACTCAAAGAAACCAAAAACACTTTAGCACTGGGGCCTTCTGGTATTGGTTATAGATTAATCAAACAAGCGAGTGTAAGCTCCCATGAAATTTTCAGGCAATTGGCCAACAAATGTCTAATAGAGGGTGACATTCCAGATAAATGAAAATTATCGCAGTTGTATTTAATTCCTAAAAGTGAAGAATGGGAGTACTCGTTAAGCAATACAAGACCAATAGCATTGCTAGAATCATTCTGAAAATGCGTTACAAGAGTTCTGAACAAGAGATTGGCTAGAGTTTTCATTGAGAACAAAATCCTTGAAGGCCCAAATTTTGTAGGATTACCCGGGTGTTCAACCGAAAATCCAATTCATATTATGAATATGTTGATGGAAGATGCAAAAGAAAAGGGAAAAGAGATGTGAATATTATTTCAAGACATGCGTAAAGCTTTTGATTCAGTATCTCTTTCATCTTTAGAGTTGGCCATGAACAGATTAAAATTACCAAGCAAAATAATTAAAATCATTATAAACCTTTTTGAAAGAAAAAAAGCAAAGGTAATTACAGTGTTAGGACCAACTAATCTATATGAAGCGGCAGATGGGATCAATTAAGAAGAATTTTTGTCATCCCTTTTATAGCGTATCTTTTACGATCCCTTGCTGTGTCGCATAGAGAGTGATAAAGATTTAGGTTATAAGGTTCAGACAGAAGAAATAACAGATTGGGCTAGGCAATCATACAGGAAATCTAAGATGAGGTTTTCAGTGCTAGTGTACGCAGATGATACGATGTGGATTGCAGAAAACAAATCTCAGCTCAGAAAGATAATGGAAATAGCAAGCGATTTCTTTAGAATAAATGACATCCAAATAAATGGAAAGAAATCCAAGCTTTTAATTTTAAACTCAAGTTTACGCAAAGAAGAAAGGCTTGTGCAGTTTGAAAATGAAATAGTTCAAGCTGAGAGTATAGAGACAACCACTCGTTTTCTGGGAGTGTGGTTAAATGGAAAGATGAAAAAATCTTTAGTATAGAAGAAAGCACATGACATAGTAAGACAATTCACAATTGCATTAAATTGGAAAAAACATTTTCTAAGCCAACTAGTTTACATCAACAATAGGTATTTACTCCCGAAACCTAGTTATATCCTTCAACTCTCAAAACTCTCAACTCAGGCACTTAATAGCATACACCAGCCTTATGTCCAAATGGTTAAACATAAACTGGACATCACACAAAAGGTGGGCAATTACATTGTCTTACACAAAGGTTTTTAGGATATATAAGCCTTTGATTCAAGAAATTGTAACAAAACAATTAACAGGTTTTCAAAAAAAGATTAAATACCAAAAGCAGCCTGATAGAGCTAATGATTATAAGGGCCAAACAAGGTTTTCAGGATGCATGTATAACAGAGGCAACATGGTCAGAAATGGATGAAACTTGGCTTAAAAAAATTTAGAAGGACAATTTAACTTGTATATCTCTACTCAAAGCACAGTCTAACGGCATTACCTTTCAAACGAACCGTCTTTCTATATGCATTGAAAATAAAGGAACAAAGTTAAGAGAGATAGTAGGTGTAGAGGTCTTTCTTAAAGCATACAATCATTAAGCAGGATGAATTTGTTCTTTATAGAGCAGCTGCTTGATAAAAAGATGGAAAATCATTTTTCGTGCAAGAGCTTAAGGTAGTAAAGAGATTACCAAATAGGGGCAGAAAGGCAAATTGGTTCATAAAGGTAGAGGAGTTACTTTTGACAGACAACACGTCAAGGCAGATAGAGGGTTTTCAATTAGGGGTGCCTAGCAATCCTTTAACTTTGGAATGGAAGTTGAGCGGAGTTTCAGAAGTTAAAGAAAGAAGGAAGTAATTTGTTTCCACTTAGCCCAAAGTGGTGATATTAATGTCAGCAAGATCTTGGAAAAGAGAGAAAAGTTTTTCTTAGTTCAAACCAAAAATATACACGATAGCAAGAGCAAAGAAACAAAAGAAGGTGTAGATTTTTGCAAAATAGCTAAAGAAGAGTACAGCGTGTCAATACATACAAATAAAGCAATTGGTGTCATACCTAATGCAGTAGCGCAAAACCTATCTAAGTACAGAACTCTTTTAAGCCAGTTGAGAACAAATAATAAAGTATTTGAAGAGAGTATTGTATCAGATGACCTCTATAGTACTCTAGATAAGGTCATTATCCAAGATCACATGGTGGAACTAATCCATATGCAAGAGCTAGGTTCTGGTCTAACGAATATGCTTGTTAGTCAATATTACTGTTTGTTAGGGGCAGGTAATATGAGTTTTCAAGTATATACAAATGGTTCTTTAGTTGAAAAGGACAGGAGGAAAGTTAAGGGAGCAAGTTGGATATGGCTAGATTCCCTTAAAAACTTAAAAATAGCAGAAGGGAATATAGGATTTGAATCTTGGCCTTCTTCAACGAAGGCAGAGTTGGTAGCAATTTGGATAAGTTTTATTAGTAGCACCAAAGGAAGTAGAAATAGTTATTAATACAGATAGTGCAGCGGCAATTGCAAGCCTGGGTTCAGAAGTACAGTTAGAGGCATTTCACCGTTGGAGTAAATACAAAAGTTATATTCTAATTACGAAAATTCACGACCTTTCACAGTCAAAGAAAATTGTACTTAAATTTAATAAAATCAAAGGCCATAGCAGAGAGAAATGGAATGAGAAAGCGGACAAGTTGGCAAAAAAAGGGACAGAGCTCGCCAAGTTAGAGAATCTGAAGCTGGAGAACAATATAAGGCTTGACATCTTTCCTATGTGGAAAGGAAGCTATATTTAGATGCCACTTTACCTTTTCATCAAGCGAATCTTTGAGTTTAAAATTGGTTTGGATTTTAGATTCTCAAGAGTCATAAAATATGTTGAACCAGATGAAAAGGTCATTAAGCACTCCTGGCCATTGTTTTGGAAAGATTTAAAAGGGAAAGTAGGATCAGATGTAAATTAATGAATACAAGTAGAAGAGTAGCTTTTAGATTGAAGTGCTTAACTAACAAAGTACCAACGTTATCAGTTCTCAAACAAAGAAGATCAGATATCTATTCTGAAAGCAATTGCATTCGTTGTAACTAAGAAGAAAAAGAAACAATCAACCATATGACTGAATGCGAAAGTTACATATTGCATTGGCTTAATATAGAGGGAGCAGCCTTCTCAATTGCACAAGAGAATATCCCACAAGAAATATTATCGGAAGTTGACAGTAATAAGTTAAGAAGGGCCTTATTTGTGGACAAGTAGAACTGAGGTTCAAGAGCTAAGGAAAAGCATAATTCGCGGTCTTTTTCCACAAAAGGTTTTAGCAAGTCTTAGAACACTTCTGATCACAAGAAAGGCAATGTTGGATTTTGTAGAATGCTACAAAGCTCTAGTAGAGAACGGTTTCCATGATCTAGTTTGGCAAACATGTTGCGTTACTGTAGCAAAATAGGAGTCTTAACTGGGTATCACAAGAGAACAAAAAAGAAGGAAACCAGATTCACATATTGGGAATGAAAGGAAAAGAGCTGTTCATTTATCCAAGAAAGCAGCTTTCGGCACTCCAGGTCTGTCGAATGTTGCATTAGTCATGAATATTGAAGAAGAGGTGCCAAATCGGAAAAAAGAATCTGAAGATGAAAGAAGGAATCTTTTGGAAGAAACAATAGAAAATTTTATAATCAATGGCATTAAGCCTTTTTGGATCAGTTTTTGACAGAGCTGACCACAATCCCTAGTTTTCTGTTGAAAACTAGTACGACAGGTCGCATCTGGGCGTCTTCAGATAGCCGGATGATGCCGGGCTTGCAATTGGAGGGTTTATTATATACAAATCTTAGATTAGTATGTAAACTTATTAATGTAGCACCGACAAGACTGTCAAAGAAAAAAAAATAATCTATATTTTGGATAATACTGTAGATAAAGGGAATTAGTAAATAGTGCACCCTGCACTGCAGTGCACCCCTATAGTAACAAATATAAATAATAATTAGAGTTAGGGTTAGGGTTAGGGTTAAGGTCAGAGTTAGGGCTAGGGTTAGGCTAAAGTTAAAGTTAAAGTTAAAGTTAAAATTAAAGTTAGGATTAGGGTTAGTATCAAGATTAGTACAGAATTGCGAAAGGACCATTTTTTGTTAATAACGCAACAGGGTTACCCTAGTAAAATTTTGAGTAACATAAAAGGAGTGCATTGCAGTGCATGTGCACTATATTACAAAACCCATAGATAAAATACTTTAGTGCATTTTATAGTTATTGCATGTTACTATATCAATTTTTATACAATTATGTTTTTTGGATAACATAAAATATGATAGGGATGTTACTTATGCTAATTTTTTAAAAAATTTTAAATTTCTAATATGATAATTTCATTGTTGCTTGATATTTAAAATAAGGACATTTTCAAATATTAATTATTAATTACAACATTCTTTATTATCTGAAATCTTTAGCAGGTAATACAATATTTTGAATTTCTTTATACTATTGTGACATTCTCAAACATTCATATTGTTGTTAGATCAGTTATTTATTGACTAATGTCATAATGGGATATCATTGTTATTGATTGATATGTGATATTGAAGTATTAATTTCAAATTTATCATTATGATATTAATTTCAAAATGATGCAATACAATGCTATTTGATCATCAAATTTTTTAAATCCATATTTTTGGAATTTTACATTTTCATTGGCACATTAGAAGTTGCTATTTTGGCTTATTTTTTTTGAGCTTGGGATCATCTTTTGCTTAGTCACTAGTTTTGTCCTGCTTTGGTCGACTTACCTACAATCACTTCACTAATAAGCCTATTTTACAGATGATCAAATTTACAGACAAGTTCATTTCATGAACAATAGATTTGGCAGCTCATTTGGCAAAGTAATTCTAATCATTATTATTAGGATTAAGTGTAGAATCAAGTTATACAAGCTATTGGTTGTTTATGAAATAGACTCGTCTGTAAATTAATTATCTGCAAAATAAGCTTGCCAGTGAAACGAGTGTCGATGAAATGTGATGTCTTTAAAGTGAATGTTGGTATGGCAGATTATGAACAATTATCAGGAGCTATAGTAATTTGGAGAGTTTGTCAAATACAAGATTAGAATACATTATGGAGTTACATATTCGATTTGTCACCTCAACCTTAGATGTGGGTATTTTTGGGTAATGTTATAATTGCGTGTGATTGTTGAAATCGAATTACTAAAAGATTATCCTTTTTTCTAGGGTAATAACTATTGCTTGTTTAATGATTGGTGTGTGCAGATGGGTTCTACGACCATTCAGGCAATGCAAGGGCTTCTTATTTGGTTATTAAGCACTGTAGTTGCAATGACAGTGCAAGGAGGGTGAGTATGAAGTTTAATTCGGTTCATTTTAACGATTGTATTTCAAGAGAATGTAAATTACCAAGGTGAGTAAGAAGGTTAATTCTGTTCACTTTAACGTTTGTGTTTCAAAAGAATGTGTAATCAGTATGAAGTTTAATTTATTCACTTTATTGATTGTGTTTCAAGAAAATATATGTATAAAATTAACGTAAATTTAAATGCTTTAACGATCATCCGGCTTTCAATTTTGTATCGGACAAATAAATAAAATAGATTAAGTTCAGTAAAAATTTATGTTTGAAAGCCCAATGACGGGTTTTCTCTTGCAACACACGTGATCGTACTGGTCCTGCGCGGCATCGCACGCCGCGCAGCTATCTTATATTTATAATAAGAGGACAATATTTACCAACATTCATATATTTATGAATATCAAAAATATATTCGAATTATTAATAAATTAATTACAAAATATATGTTAGAACTTATGAATATAAGCATTACGTGAGCCTAACTTTACATATATAAGATAGATATTTTATACGTATCTATAACTATAAATCTAATGTGCAAAAGCCTCACAACTCCTAGAAGAGTCCAGGCTGTGCAACTGTGTAGTGGGCTAAAAAAAAATTTTCTATTTGCCCATCTCTAGTGAAAGCAAAATTTATGGTTGGATGCTAATGTGAAAAGTGAATAAATTATCGATTATATGTAAATTTTCGTTCTGCATGTATGTAGAGTTGGGAACCGGTTTTATTTTCATATGAAAAACAAAATTGTTATAAAATCTACCCAAGTGTGATTTAAATATTAGGCCGCACAAAGTTGATTTTTCGTTTGCACAACATATGAAAAATAAAACCGGTTATAAATTCTACACCAAGTGTGATTTAAAGATTAGGCCACAAAAGTTGATTTTTCGTTTGCACAACATATGAAAAATAAAACCGGTTATAAATTCTACACAAAGTGTGATTTAAAGATTAGGCCACAAAGTTTATTTTTCGTTTTGCATTACCAGCTGACCCATTTTCAATTTTCATAAATAATTATTTTTTTTTGCTGCCAATTGTGCCAATTATTCGTTTTTTTTGCATTTATAATTTCCCGTCATTTTTATCAGTTTCAACTAATAGGCATAAATTCGTCTGATTTGTTAATTTTTAAGAAATACTAGTGATCACTCGAGATAGTTAACCAATCAAATTACATAATTTTTTAAAAAATTAATCGTTAAATACTATTAAAAACGAAAAGAAAAACTCGTATAAAGAAGTTTGCACGAAAGAATTTATCGCATATTTTAAAGCATATATATTGTAAAGTGGAGTAAATGTGATATTATTCGAATTCATTAAATTATTTAATTTACGGTTGACAAACCAAACCACACTACAAGAGCCTTAAATTTTAAATTGCGATCTTTTACATACCTTCGCTCTACAGTTTAATTTCGCGTGGTCATATAGACAGTAATATATTTTGCTTTTCTAAGCAAAATCCATGAGGAGTAGGTTCTTTTGAGATTCTTTTGTACAATGAATATCAACGTTCGTTTAAAGCTGGAAATGGCTTCTGTAGCGATTTTCATAAGTAAACGTTCGATCTTAAAAAGTACTTTAAAACACATAAGTTACTCGGGCAATTGATTTACATCAGCCAATCAGACGAATTTCTGCCTAATAGGTTTCACCCGATAGAAGCTCTAATTCCCCGATAGGTCAGACATCAGATTTCATGTAGTGCAAGCAAAAAATTAATTTTGTGATTGCATTAATGTTAAATTTAATTTAAATTCATAAAAGAAGAAAAAAATCCGACCGGCCGACCAGATCCTTGGAACCTCATATAATGCAAAACGAAAACAAATTTATGCGGCCTTAAGTTTGAGCATTTTTACTTTTATACATTTATGAGTTCGCATTACTATCATAAATAAGCAAACCGTTGCAAGTTGATGAATAAGTAGAAAAATGAAAAAAATATACAATGTTATACAGCACAAATATTTATTATTAACATATTAAATTATGATGGCTTCTTTCATTATATATGATATTAAAAGCTTCAGGACATTTGCTAGCCATTCTTCCTAGAAAAATATTCTTTCTATAAAGATTTTTGTTTTATACGATGTTATACGACACAAATGCTTATTATAAATATATTAAATTTTGACGACTTCTTTTATTGTAAGGTTTTAGTCCATTTGTTAGTTATTCTTCAAGAAGAATTCTTTCTTGAAAAAGTTTGCTTTATTTCTTTTTAAATAAAGATATGTAACGATGTCGTACGATCAAGCCTTTTTCATTTAGAGTTCGAATTTAAGTTTTACTTATCAAAATTTGGGCGTGAAAATTCATAATATATGCATGGAAAAGTTTTATTTTATTCCTATTTAGCGAAAATATGTAACAATATTCGTACGACTAAACCTTTTTCCTTTAGAGTCTGAATTTAAATTTTATCAAAGGTGGGTGTGAAAAAGCATGATATATAAATAATCGTTATTATAAGATAAAAAATTAGCAATTAAAAAAAGCTGAATGCTTAATAAAAATAATTTTTGCCATCCAAATAATCGTGCCATAAAATCTAGATTGTAAGAATCTGATGAACTGTCATCGTCACTGTGCCAATAAAGAAGATTGAGTACGTGATTTGTGTCAAGCATGTTAGCTTTGAGCATTGAATATATTTATTACATGAATATGTGCCTTTACTTCTAAAAATTGACCATGTACGTACGTTGTGAAGGGCTCCCGCCCGAGCCATTTTTTTTAGTTGTTTACTTTAGAGTATTTTTCCCTTTGTTTATGTTACGATAGTATTATTCCACCTATTTTTAGTTATAGCGGCATAGCCCCAAATAGAGTAGAAATGTGCCGCAGAAATTTGGTGCACCTGGTGA
This sequence comes from Gigaspora rosea, assembly GCA_003550325.1. NCBI lineage: Eukaryota > Fungi > Glomeromycota > Glomeromycetes > Diversisporales > Gigasporaceae > Gigaspora > Gigaspora rosea. The sequence continues at coordinate 5,798 of QKWP01003087.1, read as the reverse complement.
CTGCGCGCGCTAGGGCCACAATCCAGTTTTCGCACCTGGCAATTCTATGTAATTGTTTATTCCCTTTTTCTCCAAACAATGTATACAGTCCAGTTCTGACACCGTTGCAATTATGGTACTGGCACCATGTAATTCTGGTTCTAGCACCAACGCAAATCCAATTCTTGCACCAAGTACGCCTTCAGGCGCGATGTGCCACTTCTGGTTTCGCCGCTAAAATAGTCATTAGTCTAAATTACATGTATTTATTAAGTGGGGAAAAAGTATATAAGACCCCTTTTTTGCCTCAATAAAATACAACTCACAGAGTGCTCGAATTTTAAAAAAATTAAAAATGCAGTCGAGTTCGAACCTTCGAAATCAGAGTAGAAGTGTTAGGAAGTTTTTCCTTGTCCTTAATCATTGTAATAAATCGCTTATTGAATTTACCCTGCATCCGAAGAATATTCGTTATTCGTTATTTAAGTTAAAGTCGTACCCTTTCGTAATTCGTGTTTCGAACTCAGTTTAGTTGATAACTCAGATAGAGAAAGAAAGATTGAATTAATCACCTTTATATAAAAACATAAGTCGATTAAAACCTTTAATTACCTGATTTATCGAACAATTAATCTATCCCTTTTTCAATTAATCACCCGCATTATCCAAATTTGCTCTGATCACGTGACAATAATAACGATTGCATTAGAACCTCTCGACCCTTGAGCACAAAACAAGAGAAAAAATTAGATAAATAGAGTGGAATTAACCATTACAAGAAGAATAATTCATAAGAAACAAAAGAAATACTTAGCTTCGCCATTAACCACGTCGCAACAACGAGACTCGGATTAAATCTACCGGGTTTCCAGAATTATGCTATTAGCATAATTTAGCATAATTCGAGTTCGCTAGCATTATTATGCTAGCAGCAGAATTCAGCATAATTTACATTTTCTAGCATAAATTTTAGCATAATTTTGATAATAGATAGAGTATCACTAAATTTTTAACGAAAATTGCAGTTTTAGCTATTATATATATAGACAGAATCTAAAAAAGCCTCATTACTTTATATAATACATGCCACCATCTAGGATGGCGTTAGCAAAAACTTGCTTTTGATATTAGTGCAATGTACTGCTATTGTACTTATATGGGCATTCTGGATTTGATATTCATATTATTTTGAGATAGCCGTAAAATCATATGATGAAACAAATCAGGTGAGAATGTTCTGCGTTATTTAATTGACACATGCTATTTCTCGATTTTCAACGATCATGAAATGACCCAGGTCAATTCGTGATGCAGACATGAGACCACAGAAATGTAATAAACATTATATATTATTAATAATGACAATCAAAAAATTGCGCATTTTATCAATGACGATAATTATAATTATCACATTGATATTTGCATTGAAAAATTAGAATATAATTTGTAAATAGTTATTTTTAAAATTTTACATTATAAAAACTATAAAATTTATTAATTTTAAAAAAATTTTTTAAAAAAAATTATTAGCATTAAAAGCATAATTTCATATTATTAGCAAGCATAATTTGCTATCATTAGCAGCAGAATTCTGGACACCCTAACAATCAGGAAATCAAAACAAACAAAAATCAGTTTATTCCGTCTTTAGTGCTCTACAAAAAGTTTCACTAAGCAATTTTACTATATACTCCTCTTCTGACTCATGACCTCAATGCTAACTCTAACTCTAACATAAACAAACTTTAAAGTATTTTTGCTGCACCACAAACCTGCGCAGAATTTTTGTTTACCATAGAACTAAAAAAAATGATGATAAAGAAAATTTGAAGTCAAGAAAAAGACAGTTTGAATTATAAAAATCTTCTCAACATTTGTAAGTCTTGATTGTTTCTATGCAAATTAAAAGTGATCGATAGAATTCAGTAAGCAATTTAATTAAAAAACATCTTGACCATAGAAGCTACCAGAAAGTTATATTTGAAATGGTTACAGTGGATATACATGCCAGTAAAAATATTAAAATGTTTGGTATTTTGATGAAAATGAGCAATTGAACTATTTACTGATTAGATGAAACAAAGAAAATCAAGTCTATTAATGTAAGTAATTGCAAGAAAGCCTTCGAATTAATTGGCAAAGTTTGTGGTGGACAATGTTGAATGTATAGGCAAATCAGAAGTAAAAGGTTAAAATTTCTAGATTTAGTATAATTATTATAAATCGCTTTTGTTTATTTATTATTTATTTTTTTTTTATTTCATTACTTTTATATCTATTTTTTTCTTTGTTTTTGTTTTTTTTTGGTTTACTTTAGAAATCATATGTAACAGCTTTTTATATTAAAATATATAAGGAACTTTTCTTTAAATTTATTACTATTAAATTGCATATAAATCGCATGAATTGCATTATTTCTCAATTAAAGTCAATTATTAATTGATACATGCTATTTTTAATTTGAAAATGGCATTCGTCATTTTTCAATTGGTATAAATTTAGAATTAATAAGGAGTTTCAGAATTAAAATTTGCAAATTTTATTTTGATATAAAACTAGGCTCTTGAGTTGCTTAAAGGGAGCTCGAAATAAATGAATCTTTTAATGTGTTGATATATTATATATTTAGAGATGAACGAGATTTTGTACTTATTTATTTATTGCTGATTATCGTTTTAAAAGTTAAAACATAATTCTATTGTGTAAGAAGATGTATTTTTAGTGCTTTGATTTTGGGTTTAGAATAGTCTGTTTGAAAATAACCTGAGTCTAAAAAAATTTTTTTTTATCTTGAAGTTTGTTTTCGTTAATTAAACAAGTACGAATTTATTTGGATTTTTTTGTAAATATTTGCTAGTAAATTATTTTGTAATTAAGTAGATTTTCTAAATTTTTTTTGATTATGAGGTACGGGTTGACTTTTGGGTGTTAATGTATAACATAGAAATTAGTTGGTTTCGGCTTAATAAATGCTACGGGTGTAAGGTTAATAAGTTTAAGGATGATCTATGATCGATCAAATTAAGGTAGGAGATAATTTAGATATCAAAGTATCATGGTGGCTAGTAAAATTATTGTAGTAACTTCAGGTCTTGAGGTTGTTTTAGTAGTTCAGATTTCTCGTGAATGGTTTTTTGTTGGTGGTTTAAATAATGTTATTTATGTAATTAACATGTTTACATTTAAAAGGATATAAAAGGTTATTTAGAGTAATATTTACAATAAACTTATAATAATTTATTTATAATAAATATTAAGAATTATTTTCATAAAAAATAAGAGATTGTAATAAATTATTATTATATATTACGTGTGACTTGCAGCTATTCATATAGCGTGGAGTTTATTGTTAAGCATCTTCACTTATATAATTGTGTGGGCAAAAATTTACAATTTTACTATGATTTAATGTTTTTTTTCTATTTGATAGTGAATAGCTAGAGTATTAGTTTTAATGAGTAAGAAGAAAGTATTTAAATAACTATTTAAGTTTTACATACATAGCAATTACTAATAGTTTATTCGTATCGATATTTTTTCAGTAATAATAATTATAAATAAATTATTCGAATTGATACCTTTTTACATAAATTTAAAGTATCTAAATGGTGATTTACAAGAGATAATTGCATTCGATCAATAGAAACTACGGGAATTAGTAAATTAAAATTTGAGCAGTGATCGCTGTATACATGCTTTAAAATGATGCAGATCTGATTACTTGATCACGAGAATTTATGCTGTTAAATTTGTATGTTGTACAAAGTTCCTTTTCTTGGATGAACCTATTATATAATTTTTTAAAAACAGATCAAAACGAATTAAAAAAAAAATAAAAAATAATTTTGGAAAAAAAAGCTAGAAAAGAAATGAATAGTAAAGAAAAAAAAAAACAAATAAATAAAAAATAATAGAGATATAATTTTAGTTTTATTTGGCTGTATTCTCATATACAGTTATTTCAATCTATGATGAAACGATTCCAGTAAATTATCGAAAAAGAGCTTTGAAGTGTTTTTTTTTATTCGATAGTGAATAGTTAAAGTATTGGTTTTAATAATTTAAAAAAATATTTAAATAGATATTTAATTTTTACATGAATAACGATTACTAATAGTTTATTCAAATCGATACTTTTTTTTACAGAAATAATGATTATAAATAGATTATTCAAATTGATAGTTTTACTTAAATTTTAAGTATTTGATTAGTGATTTATTTCATTCAATGAAGATAAAATTTGCAATCGACTAATAGAAAATTCGGGGGATCAGTAAACTTAAAATTTGATCAGTGATCATTATACGCATGATTTAAAATGATGCAGATTTGATCACTAGATCACGCGAATTTATGCTGCCGAATTTCGAATTTTCCGATTAGTTTACTTAATTTGTAATAGCTCTTCTCTTTATTTAGTATAGATAACTTTCATTTTTTTTTGTATAATTCATTAAATATTAGTCAGAATCAATGTAAACCTCTCGATTGACATATAATCGCCACTTGTAAAATCTTCATAACACGTTAATGTATTAGCACATTTGAGTGTTAAGGGGTGCAGATTATAACCATTCTTAATACCACGTCAATGTACTATGCTTAGTTGTACTATCACTTAGCATGTTAAACAATACATTAATGTGCCAAACAACACATTAACATGTTGTATATTAAATTTAAATGTAATTAAACGAATGAATTTGACTTCAATAAAGAAAGAGAATCCAATACGATAGAACCCAATACAATACAATACAAATGATACAAGTAGAGAAGTCTCTTTGATATTATTTAAAGAAAAATAAAGGAAGTAAGCTAGTGTAGTGCGGAAGAGACTTTTATTCGAATAAATCAGAAACTTATCTCCTAGTAACTATTAGAGTTAAATCAGTTTGAATATGCTCTTCTACCTTAATAGTTACAATATATACAACCAAAGATGTGCCATTTATATGATAGCTCTATTTTTTTCGTGTACAGTATGTACAGTACATACGTATAGTACATATAGTATTTTATAGTGTAATAAAATAATAAAAATAGTTTTGAGCATGAATTAAAAATTATTACCAAGAGGTTCGGAATTTTAAGATTTTATATAATATATAATTATACGTATGTTAAGAAAAAAACCCATAATATTATTTAGAAAAAAATCTCAACAACATATAAATATATATAACTAAAAACACAAATAAATTAATTTAAATATTTAAAATATATATTTTTTAATTTAATCATCTCTATCGATATCTTGATTATATTCAACCCTAGCAAATTTATTTGTGTATTGCCCAAGTAAAGCTGAATATAGTAAATAATAAATAACAAGTCTAAAATTACAAAATCTGGTTTTATACTGATAATATTAAAAAGATTTTGTTTTAAGAATACCCGTAATGTTGATCAAATTAGGGAAGCTGCACGACGCAGTTGCGCTAAAACCAGGAACGTACTAAGTATGTTATTATAGATCATTTTTGAAAATTAACATATTTTTATTTTAATTATTGCAGTTGATGCTGAGGCCATTATAAAGTATGATTATATGAAATTCTAGTTTGGTAGAAATAATTAATTCATTTTAAGAAAGTCTCAAAAATGTAGTAATAACCTATGACAAACCATTACGATAATGTAATCATAGAACATTCATCAGCGAATTATATATACGTAATATTACATAAGATATTACGGCCCGTAATATTACGAAAATCTTACGATTGCTACGGGTTATTACGTAATATATTACGTTATATTACGGTAATATTACGGTCATTATTTCGAAATATTTCGAAATATATTGCGAAATATTG
>QKWP01003086.1:13570-35997 GCA_003550325.1 Gigaspora rosea | reverse complement strand
AGATCATATAGGTCATAATAGGTCATAGTCCAACACTGCCTGAGGTAGATATTTTTTTAGGTTTTTCATTTTTGTTTCTTGTTTTGCTTCGTTAGCGATCATCAAAATTCTATAATTTGATTGGCTGTGGTCACGTGAATTTGCGACGACCCCAAGGGGGCACGAGAAAATTTTTAGGCATGCCCCTAGGGGCATGCCCATACCGGAGGCATGCCTTTTAGTTTAAAGGCATGCCCTTGGGCATGCCCAGGGGCATGCCCAAGGGGGGGCATGCCCACAGACTCTGTGCCCCCCACCCTAATTATGTATTCGATAGAATTATTAAAACCGTATTAAATAAATAAATAACAATGCGAGTATCGAAAACACTGTAATTATTATAATTTTGCATTAGTAAATAAATTAAATGAAGAAAACTGTAATACTTACTTACGTACATACGTCCCATTATACGTCGACACCATTTTTTAAAATCCATGAAAAAAATGTATCATGCGTTGATCACGTCGATCACGTGACACAAGGGGGTGCACCGCGGTGCAGGTGCACCAAAAAATAAAACCCTATTTTATTTTATGTATTTTATTATATAATATTTAATTTTTTTTTTGAGACTCGTGAACGTGTTTGATTTCAAAAGTTTAGTTATAAAATCATTACGTTACGTAATGCTTGACTGAAAATTTAAAATTTAATAATAAAATAAAACTAATCAATTCATACAAGTACGTAAGCACAACATTTTTGAGTTATTTTACGACGTTTTAATCAAATAAATTGTATTGATAGAATGGATAAACGGGAGGCAGAAGAACATTGGATTGGGGATTCATTTTCATTCTCTGTAAGATTTTTATTAAAAACGATGTTTATATGGATTTTTAATTAAATCACTAAATATTTAATATCGGTTTCTTTAAAGAATTTCAATAATATTCCATCAGAAATTTTTATTGAAATATGTAAGAATATCGCGCCATTGGATCTAATTGAACTAAGTTTGGTGTGTCGATCTTTTTGGCGCTGCCTTTCTTCACGCACTTCCAACACGACTCAAATGATTTGGCGTGTGTCACGTGAGCAGTTTCTGTGCCATAAATTACCGCCACCTGTCGATATGTGCGAGCAAGATTATATTAGTCTCGTTCTCTATAATAAGTGCCATTTTTGTAAGAATGTTTATTCGTCAATTTTCTGGGTCTTCCGTAAACGATTTTGTAAACAATGTTTGAAAGAAAGAACAATTTGGTAACGTTTTGCTTGTCATATCGATATTTTCTTTAATATATTGGGATGTTAACAAATATTAATATAATAATAGCTATGACGATTTCAATGAAGCATGGAAAAAGATCCCATTAAAAGCAATTCGTGGACTTAGATATATCAAGATGTACAACAAGATTCCTTATACTGAAAAGTATGAATTACACCGATATTACCTGATTGAAGACATCAAAATTCTTTATGATGAATTCATAGTTCTTGTCCTCCAAAATAAAGACAATGATTTTATTGTATCATGGGAGTTGGATAAACACATGAAGGGCAACATTTATATGAAAGAAATTAGCAAATATTCAAAAGAGCAAATGGCGGTCCAATCAACAATTTTTCGTAGTAATATGATCAAATTGGGAAAGATCCTGGATTCTTTGATGGAAGAAAGATCAATTGATGACAATCGCCCAAAGTATGAACTGGATGTTTTATATGATTGCCTTGATGCAAAAAACGCGTTTTCGACTACTGATCAATTGCTTCTGAATGAGAAAGAAATTAACAATATGAGGGAATCTTTAGTTGCAGTGTATCCAGAAATCAAGAAAAAACATAGGAAGAAAGGTGCTAAAAAAACTCGTGCAAATCGAAATGTAATTAGAGAGATTAGAGAGATTAGAGAGATTAGTGAAATTAGTGAGATTATTGAATAACATATTATGATGCTGAATATTTGAGCTCTTTATGCAGTATATTATACTAGTATTTACAATAATGTCAGAAAGCAAATTTATGAAATTGCAGTAAACATGATCCTTTTATAAGACATGTCTTTTATTATATACATAAAATTTGTTTTTATATGGGTTTCTGCTTTACTTAGCGATCAATTAAGATGACTTGCATAAATATGTCAATTAAAAAAAAAAAAAAAAAATAGGTTTAATTTATCGCGCTTGTCAAATTGCTACGATCATTTGAAAAATCTGCGAAATTGCTTTTTTTTTTTACAAAAAAAAGCTGACACTCAAAAAACAGTAATTCCAAAGATTCCTTGTTGTGTTTCGATTTTCTAGTATAACACCTATCAATGTATTAGATATTATAATTTGTTGACCAAGAATCAATAAAAAATTTTAGTCTTAATTTGACTTTTTGAAAATAGTTATTTACCGTAAACGCGTAAATCGCCATATACAAGACCCAAGACCAACCTACATAGTATACCCAGGTGCGGATAACAGGATCTATATTAATAAAAATGGATTTTTTCAAATGTCTAGACTGCCTATTGGAAATGCAAAGGCGTATACTCTTCAAGTTTTTCTTTTAATTATATGAATTCTCGGTTGTATACTAGACCCAAGGCCTATTATATGTTTTAAAGTTGGTGGAATGTAAGAGACCCGGGTCTTGTATACGGCGATTTACAGTACTTTTTATATTACATTGATCTTTGTTAATTAGAGGATAGCAATACATTACAGGTATACATGAAAATAAAAATTATATAAGCTACGTGTCGTGTCTGGGCGAACCATACAGTAACTTCTTTCTAATTATAATGCGGTAATTAATTAATTAAAAACATGTTAGGGTTAGAGATAGCCAAATTATTAGATAGTTAGTTAGATAAACATTTAGACAACTTATATAAAATGGTTTAAGAATAAATTAAAGATTAGAAGTATATAAATTAAATATTTAGTTTTTATAATAAAATTTTTGATTTTTTAGTTTTTTTTGATTTTGGTTTGCTTTTTCAGTTTTATTATTCTGCGCTATAGGTGTTCAACATCTTAGGCCTCTATTTCTCAAAAATGTACTATGTAATTAGGGTTAGAGATACTAAGTAAAAATGTTCCAAACCTTTTGTAATCTAAAATTTAAATTATTATATAGCCCCTTTATATATCTCAAGCTTTACTCTAACCCTAAATTTTTGCAAAAACATATTAGCACCAACAGCTCCCATAGGATGCACAATATCATATCTGTACTTTTTACATAAAAGTATTATATTATTTAATCAGATTTTTTTAGAGAAAACTTAGAACAACCTATTTTTTAACCTTTTTTTTATAATAAACTTGTTTAAATTTCAAATTTTGAAAAAACAAAAAATATAAAATGCACCCTATGGAATATAAAATTTTTGTTAATATAATTTATGGTTGGTTAGGGTGCAGTTTTAGAATAAAGAAGGGGTTTTATAGTATAATATAGATTAGATATAAGGTCCCGATTTCAGCTCTCGTGAGGTGTTCAGGGTCCTGAACATTTTTACTTAGAGTACGTTTTTGAGAAATTGCATTTATGGTGTTCAGCATTTTAGCAAACTTGAAAAATAAATATATATATATATTAATATTAATAATATAGAATAGAGTTTTTCATGGATACAACATCCTATTAGTTTTATTCATGAAGTTGTTATTTTTATTATATATTAAAATTTGAAAACAAGTATAAAAAATTTTCATAACTACTGTATTAGTTTTGCAGCTAAATCACAAATGAGATTGCAATAATGAAAATTTTTTCTTGATAAATTTCTATCCAATTATTTTAGAAAAAGTAAACCAAGACCAAAATATAACAAGCTCGATGAGAATTAGTGATTAATTTTTTTCGCTAAAAAAGTCTTTTTAAATTATATATTTTAATTTATAAAAAATAAATAATTTTATCTCTAATATATAATAGATAATTCGACCTGACAAGCATAAATTTGAAGATTATTTAGTTCAATAATACCTAATATAGATTGACGAGCTCAAAATATCATTAAAATTGAGAATTTTTTTTTACTTCTATACTCTTAATCCTAATCCCCGAAATATTCTTTTGCTTCCACATAACTTTTCAAATCGCCCACATCAATTCTCCCATTAATTTGTACAGCATAGAATTTAAAATGTTTTCCCTTAATAACCCAAGCCAAAAACTTTCCTGTAGCATCTTTATCTTCAAGTTTTGCTCCTTTAAATTCTGCTTCTTTAAGAAATTCCTCTATTAAAGGCAGGGCTTCACTCTTTAGAAGATAAAAACATGGACAAGCATTACGGGAATTCGTTGATTCTGGATTCGGTTTCTCTAAAAAATCTGTAACTTCAAATAGTCCATTATCATAATTTAATTTATTAATTGTTAATATACCATATTTACTAATTTCGTTCTTGGGAATAGTATATGTTGTCACTAAACATCCATCATTAAATGTCGAAAATTGGTCTAATAATTTGTTAAAGTTAAAATCTTTAAGGAACAATGTGTCTCCACCAACTATAAGTAAGTCGTTATTAAATAGTTTAAAATAATTCAACCCAAATAATAAATCAACTACAGCACCTAATTGATCTTCGTTACATGTACTTTTATCATTTACAATATTCGATCTCGGAATACTGTTTCTATCAGCCCATGATATAAAACTATTATATGACGGGTCATTGGTTACCACGTAAACTGAGGATGCAACGTCAATATTAGCTGTTTTAAATATTTGAAGCCAATGTGTAATTAATGCATCTTGACCTCCTACTGGTAATAAGGCTTTTGGAATTCCAAGAAGATGTGAATATTTTTGACTAGTATCTTGAAGAATGTCTCGCTGAAGTCGAGTTCCATAACCGGCACCCAGTATTAAAATTTTAAGATTCATTGAGTCAGTACGTACGTGTGTATGGAGTGTGCGATATTATGTATAAACTAGCGACCAAGGAGTGTTATAAAAAAAACCTTTGTATAGTACGTAGTATATATAACGGTCAAGTGTAATGTCAAAAAATTTTCATGGTAATGAGTTAATTAAGGGATTTGCAAGTTACAGCACAAAAAAAATTTATGACGATCTATATGCTTTATGAAATAGTTTTTCACTTCTAATATTTGTATCTTACAATATAATTAGTATTCTTTATTATAACAAAAAATTTTTGTTATTTCATATTTTATAATTATATTTTTTTTTCCTTTTACGCCAAAACCTTAATTTGAAAATTTTGAAATGGCGTTTTAAGACTATCGACAAAATCAAACTTGAAATTTGATTGGTTGGAATTCACGTTATTATCTAATGCCAAGATTCTTTTGCTATACATTTAATACTTAATTATTCACATCTATCTATTTCATTGAGTACAGATTGAATTGTCATAACCCATTTAAAGATCTTAACTGAATTCGTTTTCAAGACATGTTCGAACCCAATCATTGCTTAGAAGTTTTTTTTTTTTTTACATATTTTAATATAGTCTCTTGATAATGGCCAAATGGCGTTTAAATTTCATTTAGAAAATGTAAAGAGGCTAATTTTCACTTTATTTTATTTTATGATTAGATGTTATCTTAAGAAATAATTATAAAATATTGATCACAGTTTCAATATAAAGTTGAGGTTCGGAACCTTAATATTTAGATTTTAATTTTATAGCTTTCTTTAAAAAATTTATAAAATATATTTATATATCATTTAACAACAGTAATAAATAATTTTAATAGAACTTGTTAACTACCATTTCGCCAACAATCTACATCTAGCCAGCACTAAACTATAAGTCAGGCCAATCCTAACTTAAATCGGTCAACTTTGTCTGCAAAACAATTGTTATCGTGTTATATCTTTTCTCTATTTAGGGCACGTACGCACATGAATATATATAGCAATTGCTGAATTATTGTAGCATTGGAAATAATAAATAGAATGCTCCCAATTCAATAACTTCCTTTTACTTGATTTAAGAATCTAAATACCAATATAAAAATAAGTAATAAATTTGTTTAATTATAGATAAATCAAATATGTTACTTACCATCGGGGATTTCATCATCAACAGGTTGACTTACTAAAATACATACATATAAACATACTAAAACTACAATTTAAATCCAGTTTAAGAAAATAAATTTATTCATTACCTGCATTTTCTATAATGACAGATTCAGAATTTTTACAATTAATAACATATTACTAACTTTATAAAAAATATAAGTGTTATTACCTGGTTTAGGAAGTTTTGAAAGATCCAAAAGTCGACTTGTATAAATAGCTTGTGGATGTGTCTGATATTTAACTTTATCATATGTTATGAAATTTTTGTCTAAATCTTTAATATTTTGAACTTGCTCATATATTTCATTTCTTTCAGATTTCAAATCTTTATAAAATTCATTCAGTTCATCGGCTAATTCATTAGCAGTTGGTCGGTTTTGAGGATCTGCGTCTAAGCATTTATTCATCAGTTCCAAAAGTAATTGAGGAACTTCGCATCTAATTTTAGGTCTGTAACCTAGACAAATGCGTGTTGCTAGATTTTTGTCATGTGGAATATCATGATATGGAGGATATCCAGTAAAAACTTCTGACATAATTATTCCGAAAGAATAAATATCTGATTTTTGAGTATATTCCTTTCCATATAATACCTCTGGAGCAATATAGGGAAGCACACCAAAAAGTGCTTTAGAACTTGAATCTTGTGATACTGGCTTACATAAGCCAAAATCAGTAATATAAGAATTAAACATATTTGTATTAACTATATTTCCAGAATGAAAATCTTTGTGCACTAGGTTGGCTTCATGAATTGTATTAAGCCTATTAGCTATGAAATATAAGTTTGCTATTTTAGAAGACCAATCTAATTCACCATATTTACTATCTAACAATTTTCTGAGACTTCCCTGCTTTGCATACTCCATAACCATCATGTAGTTACCATCTTTTGGGTTCTTGGTTATTCCATAAATCTCAATTGCAGAATAGCCCTCTTGGTTAAGTTGATTTTTAACCTAAAATATTAATTAGAATAAATAAGATTACTACACTTAATAATAATAAATTATAATGCTTACTTCTTCTAAAAATTCTTGTTTTATATCTTTAGAATTATCAAGGCCCTTTAAACAAACATCTGTTTGTGCATTTCGTTCCCATATATTTTTGTTATAATCAAAGTCTATAATATATCCATCAATCCATACTGCCTTAAAAACAGTGCCAAAGCCACCTTTAGCAAGATACTTTATATTTGTGAATTTGCTAAAAGGTATCCATTCAATAACATCTTTAAATGTTTCTGCATTAAGTTGTATTTGTTGAATAAATTGATCAATATCATAATTGTCACTTGTCCAATTACAAAATTCTCGTTTAAACCTTAATATTAATATTAAAAATTAATAAATATAAGAATAATTAAGAGCTATGACTATCAATATTTCTAATTTGCTATAAAAAATTCTAGTTACTGTACTTACTCGCTATAATAATACAATTTATTTAGATATGATTATGTTAGTTCTATATTGGAATAAACATGATTTTTATAGTGATTTACTGTAAAAATACTTACAGGCTATTGTGGTAATACAAGTTATTTAGTTATGTTATATTAGTTTTGTATTGGAATGAACATAATTTTTATAGTGGTTTACTGTAAAAATTCTTACTGACTATTGTGGTAATACAAGTTATTTAGATATAGTTATGTTAGTTTTTGTGTTGGAATGAATATGATTTCTATAGTGATTTACTGTAAATAATCTGGTTTATTGTACTTACATGCTATAGTAATACAAGTTATTTAGATATAATTAGTTTTGTATTGAAATAAACATAATTTCTATAGTAATTTAATGTAAAAAATTCTGGTTTACTATACTTACTTGCTATAGTAATACAAGTTATTTAGATATAGTTTTAAATATGATTTCTATAGTAATTTACTGTAAAAAATTCTTACCGACTATTGTGGTAATACAAGTTATTTAGATATGGTTATGTTGGTTTTTATTAGAATGAATATGATTTCTATAGTAATTTACTATAAAAAATAACTGTTTACTATACTTACGAGCTATAGTGATACAAGTGATTTAGATATTGTTATATTAGTTTTGTATTGAAATAAACATGATTTTTAAATTTACTGTAAAAAATCTTACACGCTATTGGTGATACAAGTAATTTAGATATAGTTGTATTAGTTTTGTATTGAAATAAATATGATTTCTATAGTAATTTACTATAAAAAAATACTAGTTACTGTACTTACCTGCTATAGTAATACAAGTTATTTAAATATAGTTATATTATGGTTATGTTAGTTTTGTATTAGAATAAATATGATTTCTATAGTAATTTACTATATAAAATTTTGGTTTACTGTACTTACGGGCTATAGTAATACAAGTTATTTAGATATAGTTATGTTAGTTTTAAATTGCAATAAATATAATTTCTATAGTTATTTATTGTACTTACGGGCTATAGTGATACAAGTTATTTAGATATAGTTATGTTAGTTTTGTATTGGAATAAACATGATTTCTATAGTGATTTACTATAAAAAATTCTTACAGTCTATTGTGATAATACAAGTTATTTAGATATGGTTATATTAGTTTTGTATTGAAATAAATATAATTTCTATAGTGATTTACTATAAAAAATTCTGGTTTACTGTACTTACGGACTATATAATAATTTAGATATGGTTATATTAGTTTTGTATTGGAATAAAGTGATTTTTATAATGATTTACTGTAAAAAATTCTTACATGCTATTGTAGTAATACAGTTATTTAGATATGATTATATTAGTTTTGTATTGGAATAAATGTAATTTTTATAATGATTTACAGTAAAAAATTCTTACATACTATTGTAGTGATACAAATTTATTTAGATATAGTTATATTAGTTTTGTATTGGAATGAAAGCATTTTCTATAGTGATATACTGTAAAAATTCTAGTTTACTGTACTTACGTGCTATAGTGGTACAAGTTATTTAAATATGGTTGTGTTAGTTTTGTATTGGAATAAACAGGATTTCTATAGTGATATACTATAAAAAATACTTACATACTATTGTGGTTATACACGTTATTTAGATGTAATTATATTAGTTATGTATTAAAATGAATATGCTTTCTGTAATAATTTACTGTAAAAAATTCTTACAGACTTTTGTAGTAATACAAGTTATTTAGATATTGTTATGTTAGTTTTGTATTGGAATGAATGCGATTTCTATAGTGATTTACTGTAAATAATTCTGGTCTCTATACTTACTCACTATAGTAATAAAAGTTATTTAGATATAGTTATATTAGTTTTGTATTGGAATGAACATGATTTCTATAGTGATTTACTGTAAAAAATTCTGGTTTACTGTACTTACAAGCTATAGTGATACAAGTTATTTAGATATGATTATGTTAGTTTTGTATTGAAATAAATATGATTTCTATAGTGATTTACTGTAAAAAATTCTGGTTTACTATACTTACCCACTATAGTGATACAAATTATTTAGATATGGTTATATTAGTTTTTATTAGAATGAATGTGATTTCTGTAGTAATTTACTGTAAAAAATTCTTACCGACTATTTTAGTAATACATGTTATTTAGATATAGTTATATTAGTTTTGTATTAGAATGAATGCGATTTCTATAGTAATTTACTGTAAAAAATTCTGGTTTACTGTATTTACCCGCTATAGTAATACAAGTTATTTAAATATAGTTATGTTAGTTTTATATTGAAATAAACGTAATTTCTATAGTGATTTACTATAAAAAATCTTGTTTACTATACTTACTTTCTATAGTAATACAAGTTATTTAGATATGGTTATATTAGTTTTGTATTGGAATGAATATAATTTCTAAAGTAATTTACTATAAAAAATTCTGGTTTATTGTACTTACTCACTATAGTAATACAAGTTATTTAGATATGGTTATATTAGGTTAAAAGTAATTCTTACTTTAAAAAATTCCAGTTTACTATACTTACTAACTATTGTAGTAATACAAGTTATATATTTAAATATGGTTATATTCATTATTGTATTGAATAAACATAATTTTTATAGTGATTTACTGTATAAAATTCTGGTTTACTATACTTACTCGCTATAGTAATACAAGTTATTCAGATATAGTTATATTAGTTTAATATTGAAATGAAAGTGATTTCTTAGTGATTTACTGTAAAAAATTCTGGTTTACTGTACTTACTCACTATAGTGATACAAGTTATTTAGATATGGTTATGTTAGTTTTGCATTGGAATAATATAATTTCTATAGTTATTTACTGTAAAAAATTCTTACCAACTATTGTAGTAATACAAGTCATTTAGATATAGTTATGTTAGTTTTGTATTGGAATAAACGTAATTTTTATAGTAATTTACTGTAAAAAATTCTTACACACTATTGTAGTAATACAACTTATTTAGATATAGTTATGTTAGTTTGTATATAGTGATTTATGTAAAAAATTCTTACAGACTATTGTAGTAATCCAAGTTATTTAGATAATAATGTTAGTTTTGTATTGAAAAGAATATAATTTCTATAGTAATTTACTGTTAAAAATTCTGGCTTAGTACTTACTCACTATAGTGATACAAGTTATTTAGATATAGTTATGGTTATATTAGATTTGTATTGGAATGAAAGAAATTTTTATAGTAATTTCTGTAAAAAATTCTTATCACCTATTGTGGTGATACAAGTTAGTTAAATTTGGTTATGTTAGTTCTGTATTGAATGAACATGAATTTTATAGTGATTTTTTACTGTAAAAAATTTTTACCGCCTATTGTGATGATACAAGTTAGTTAAATTTGATTATATTAGTTTTGTATTGAAATGAACATGATTTTTATAGTAATTTACTGTAAAAATTTCTGGTTGCTATACTTACTCGCTATAGTGATACAAGTTATTTAGTTATGACTATGTTAGTTTTGTATTGGAATGAATATGATTTCTATAGTAATTTACTGTAAGAAATTTTTACCGACTATTGTAGTGATATAATTATTTAGATATGGTTATATTAGAATAAATATGATTTCTATACTGATTTACTATATAAAATTCTTATACTTACTCACTATAGTGATACAAGTTATTTAGATATAGTTATATTAGTTTTGTATTGGAATAATTGTAATTTCTATAGTAATTTACTATAACAAATTCTTACTGACTATTGTAGTGATATAAGTTATTAGATATAGTTATATTGAAATGAATATAATTTCTATAGTGATTTACTATAAAAAATTTTGGTTTATTGTACTTACATTCTATAGTAATACAAGTTATTTAGATATGATTATATTAGTTTTATATTGAAATGAATATGATTTCTATAGTGATTTTACTACAAAAATTCTGGTTTACTGCACTTACGCGCTATAGTAATACAAGTTATTTAAATACAGTTATATTAGTTTTGTATTGGAATAAATGTGATTTTTATAGTGATTTACTGTAAAAATTCTGGTTTGCAGTGCTTACTAACTATTGTGGTAATAAAGTTATTTAGATATGGTTATGTTAGTTTTGTATTAGAATGAAAGTAATTTTTATAGCGATTTATTGTAAAAATTCTGGTTTACTGAACTTACTAACTATTGTAATGATACAAGTTATTTAGATATGGTTATGATCTTTTTGTATTGAAATGAACATGATTTTATAGTAATTTACTATAAAAATTCTAGTTTACTATACTTACTAACTATTGTAGTAATTTAAGTTATTTAGATATGTTAGGTTAGTATATTGTAATAAACGTGATTTCTATAGTGATTTACTGTAAAAAATTCTTACCGACTATTGTAGTAATACAAGTTATTTAAATATGGTTATATTATATTAGTTTTGTATTAGAATAAACATGATTTATGTAGTAATTTATTATAAAAAATTTTGGTTTACTGTACTTACGATCTATATTAATACAAGTTATTTAGATATAGTTATATTAGTTTTGTATTAGAATAAGCATGGTATCTATAGTGATTTACTATAAAAATTCTGGTTTATTGTACTTACCCGCTATAGTAATACAAATTATTTAGATATGGTTATGTTAGTTTTGTATTAAAATAAAAGTGATTTTTTATAGTGATTTACTGTAAAAATTTCTGGTTACTGTACTTACTCACTATAGTAATACAAGTTATTTAAGTATAGCTATGTTAGTTTTGTATTGGAATGAATATAAAAAATTCTGGTTTACTGTACTTACGTGCTATAGTGATACAAGTTATTTAGATATGGTTATGTTAGTTTTGTATTGGAATAAATGTAATTTTTATAATGATTTACTATAAAAATTCTTACAGGCTATTGGAAGTGTTATAAGTTATTTAGATATAGTTATATTGGTTCTGTAATGAAATAAACATGTTTTTATAGTGGTTTATTGTATTTACCCACTATAATAATACAAGTTATTTAGATATAGTTATGTTAGTTCTGTATTGAAATAACTATGATTTCTATAGTAATTTGCTGTAAAAATTCTGGTTTACTGTACTTACTAACTATTATAATAATACAAATTATTCAGATTTGGTTATGTTAGTTTTGTATTAAATAAATATGATTTCAATAGTAATTTATTGTAAAAAATTTGTACTTACGAGCTATAGTAATGCAAGTTATATAAATATAGTTATATTAGTTTGTATTGTAATTTTTATAGTGATTTACTACAAAAAATTCTTACAGACTATTGTGGTAATACAATTTATTTAGATATAGTTATGTTAGTTTATATTAAAATAAATGTTTATAGTGATTTACTATAAAAAATTCTGGTTTACGGTACTTAGAGCTATAGAGATACAAGTTATTTAGATATGGTTATGTTAGTTCTATAAAATGAATATGATTTCTATAGTAAACAATTCTGGCTTACGGGCTATAGTGATACAATTTATTTAGATATAGTTATATTAGTTTGTAATAGTAATTTGTTGTAAAAATTCTGGTTTATTGTACTTACATGCTATAGTAATACATGTTATTTAAATATAGTTATATTAGTTTTGTATTGGAATAAAGGTAATTTCTATAGTAATTTATATAATGATTTACTGTAAAAAATTATGGTTTACTGTACTTACTAACTATTATAGTGATACAAGTTATTAGATATAGTTATGTTAGATTTGTATTAGAATGAACTTGATTTCTATAGTGATTTACTATAAAAATTCTCGTTTACTGTACTTACTCACTATAGTGAAACAAGTTATTAAATATAGTTATTTTAGTTTTGTATTGTGATTTCTATAGTAATTTACTATAAAAAATTCTTACTGACTATTGTAGTAATATAAATATAGTTATTTAGATATGGTTATGTTAGTTTTGTATTGGAATAAATATGATTTCTATAGTGATTTACTTAAAAAATTCTGGTTTACTGTACTTACTCACTATAGTAATACAAGTTATTTAGATATGGGTAATTTTGTATTAGAATAAACATGATTTCTATAGTAATTGACTATAAAAAATTCTGGTTTACTGTACTTACTCGCTATAGTAATACAAGTTATTTAGATATGGTTATATTAGTTTTGTATTGGAATAAACATGATTTCTATAGTGATTTACTATAAAAAATTCTGGTTTACTATACTTATGGGCTATAGTAATACAAGTCATTTAAATATGGTTATGTTAGTTTTGTATTAAAATGAACTCTATAGTAATTTACTATAAAAATTCTTACAAACTATTGTATGGTAATACAAGTTATTTAGATATGGTTATGTTAGTTTTGTATTGGAAACATGATTATTATAGTGATTTACTAAAAAAAATTCTTACAGACTATTGTGATAATACAAGTTTTAGATATAGTTGTGTTAGTTTTGTATTGGAATAAATGTAATTTCTATAGTGAATTACTATAAAAAATTCTGGTTTACTATACTTACTTGCTATAGTGATACAAGTTATTTAGAACATGATTTTTATAGTGATTTACTGTAAAAAATTCTGGTTAATGTACTTACGAGCTATAGTGATACAAGTTATTTAGATATAGTTATATTAGTTTTGTATTAGAATAAACATAATTTCTATAGTGATTTACTATGGTTTACTGTACTTACCGTCTTGTAATTGACATAAGTAGTAATCAAATTATGATTTATTTCTAAGCTGTTTTACTACTATAGTACTAAAATTTACAAATGTATATAATACTTACAACCCTTTAACTAATTTATAAACCTTCTTTGCCCATATATCATTTGGTTTAATTTTTAATAATTTCTCCAAGTCAACAATTGATTCATTATACTTTTTCATCATATAATTAATTTCACCTCTATATATTAAAGCTATTGTATTATCTGGTTCAATTTATAGCGATCTAGTTAAATCTTCAAATGCTTCATCATATTTGCCCATAATAAAATATAATTTGCCTTGGTAGTTTAATTCAAATGCATTATTTAGTTCTTTTTCTAGCGATTTTGTTAAATCATTGATTAAACCAACAAGCATAGTTTCATTTTTACCTATAATAAAATAAATGATTTGCTGATAGCATCTATAAACAAAGTTAATTAATGCATTCTTTGATTTTTTATTACTGGTAATGTCTTTTTTAGTTATCGCTGTCAATTGAAATGTATATATAGACAAGGTTAAATTTTAAATAAGTCAAAAACATAAACTCTTTGAATAAATTTACCAGAATATTTAAAATTTTTGTTGCCATCAAAGTTCACTTTCACTGATCCGCCTTGTGATCTAAACCCAACACAAGGATATAGAATACCTTTGAAATTGCTGTGTAGATGGCTTGCAATTCCTTAAAATATTTTATAATTATTAAATTTCTGTCTATTCGTTTTAAAAAATATAACTTTTAATTCTAAATGTTGGTTACCCAAGTTAATTCCATTTTTAGTATAAAATACTATGTTTTCCCTAAAATTTAGATAGCATCCAACTATATCACCTGTAGTATATCCAGGAATATTTCCATAATATGATAAATCATATGGCATGCCGCTTCCTGAATAAAAAAAATATCCATCGTCACCATGATAACCACACCCCCATGATTCATTTTCCATGTTTTCCTGTCCTAAAGATATGATATAGACGTTAATCTATAATAATAAGAAAATAAAATAAAAATTTTGCTATTACCAGGCATAAGCATATTATTTATATAATTTGAATCGTCTATTTTTTTATCGCTTTGCTTTGTACAATATCCGATTCCAATCATTCTATTAAGAAAATTAAGAAAATTGAATTAAAAGATTATAAAAAACCACAACAAAGGAGATGTTTATAAAATAATTATTAATGATACCCATTTTTCCCTTTGTTTATAATTTTAACTTCAAAGTAAAATATCCCACATTCTGAAGGGACTGGATGATTTGCTCGAACGACAGCAGTTTTAAAGTCATCAGGATCTTTAATTAAAAGTTTTTTAATAAATTAAAAGGGTATAATGAGATTCTTTAAATGCCAATGATTACAGTAGCACATTAAATATGTTTCTGCAAGATTTTCATTTTCATATTACCCGTATAGTTCACTTTAAGTCCACTTGAATATATGTCAATAAACGGTGATTTGTCTTTAATATCCCATGCAGTCGGCAAAACAATATCATTGTATGAAGTTTTTAAATCTAAATCTTCCATTGCTTTAGGTTAAAATCAATTCAGATCTTTTTCAATGAACAAAAGTAATTTACAGAAATATCTGAGAAACTGAAATTATTTCTTCTTATTTTTTTTCATGTGTTACGATGTAACCATGTTTATTCAAACTCAGTCGATAACTCCATTTTACTGGCGTTAAACTTTAATCTTATTGATATCGATATATTTGTTTGTGTAATCCTGCGAATAACTGTGAATAGACGATCAATTATTTGGTTTTGTGTAATATATAGTTATTGAATGCGAAGCAAACAATAAAATTATGCAGGAAGTATTGTACGGTGAAGCTATATTATGCAATTATAAGTCAAATGAATATCAAATAATGCAACCCGCCATTAACAACGAAGCTTCACAATGTTATGTGAATCTGATAAAATAATGTTGGGATAACGGTCAGCGGAAGAACTCTGAAGTTTTTAAAAATGACGAGAAGATTATCAAACTTTAACGGAAAATATACCAGAAAATTTTGACATAAATGTAAATAGTAATAAACTAATTAGTTTATATAATCAAAATCAAAATCGCATTTTATCTCGGAACTATACTCAATATTTTATAATCAAGCCTTAAAATAATATCTAGTAAGTAAAATAAGAATAAAGTGAAAATTGGCCTCTTTACATTTTCTAAATGAAATTTAAATACCATTTAGCCATTATCAAGAGACTATGTAAGCAATGATTGGGTTCGAACGTGTCTTTAAAGCGAATACAGTTTAAATATTTTAAATTGTTTATGACAATTCAATCTATATTCAATAAAAATAGATAGATGAGAATAATTAAATGTTAAATGTATAGCCATTATATTTGGAAGCATTGAGTTTATAACGTGAATGCCAACTAATCAAATTTAGAGTTTGATTCGTCGATAGCTCAAAACGCCATTTTCAAAATAAGATATTTCAAAGGTTTTTGGCGTAAAAGGAAAAAAAATAAAAATATGAAATAAAAAAAATTTTTTTTTTTATAATAAAGAATACTAGGGGGTTTCATAATTAAAATCAGAGAATATTATTTTATTTTTCCGATTTATTTAGTAAAAATACTATTTAAAAAATCCTATTTATTTTCAAAATACGTCACTTATTTGTTAATTATGAAATCTCCTACTGATTATATTGTAAGATACAAATGTTAGCTTAGAAGTGAAAACTATCTTTTTTCATAAAGCATATAGGTCGTCATAAATTTTATATGTGCAGCATTCGGGCGAAAATTTTTGATGGGAATGTCGTGATTATTAATAAAATTAAGTGATATACGTAATGATTTATAAATGATTTATTTAATAACGTTAAAATGATTTTATAGCTAAAGTAACAGAATTTAGAAAAAAAAAACTCTCTCCTGTTCATCATCAAAAATCGGAAATAAACAAACAGTAGAGATAAAACACAAAACTCGTACTACAAGCCTAACTGTTACAGCGATATTTGGGCCTTGCCCACCTTACACAACATAAACTCTAACTATATTAAGGAAAAGGAATTACTCCGCAGCCTTCGCAATACCAACTTCCTTCAAAAACCTGTTGCTGACTATGTCGGCAACAACGCCATTACATGAACCTGTCAACAACGACGCAAGAGAAAACCGGATACCAATGGAAACCAATATAGAAGACGACCAATACTCCAACGAACAACCTAACAAAAAAAATCGATAGAAACTTCCAATAACCTATACGCGACTTTACTCTCAGACCCATCACTCGAAAAAATTCACTCAGAAAGTGGCGATCCCAGTTCACTCCCATCAACTCCAGAAATGACGTCACATAACGATCACTTATCAAAACAACCCACTTTAGTCAAACCCCCAACCCAGAACCCGATCCCACCACCCCAATTTGTACTTCAACAAAATATTCCCACGCAGAATGATTCCGGCACCTCAAAACAACCCATTCTAGTCAAACCCCCGACCCAGGACCTGATCCCACTATCCCAAATCGTATCCCAACAAAATACTCCCACGCAGGCTGAATCCGGCACCTCCAATACTATGGAAATCGACTTAGATCAGGACCCCGACCTCGGAAAGGACACCTCATCGACCGGAACTATTACAGAATCTGAAGATATTCCAAAAACCTATAGTCAAGCACTCATAGGACCGGGCACCTCTACTACCACCCGACGCATCCAACACCCTGATCTCATTAGAACTATCAAAACTTGGACCGAATCGATCCGGCTTACTTTATCTGACATGAAGACAGATCTCTTCGATCAAAACCTTTGGACCAAAGACAAGATCATCGAGGCCTTTGCAACGCCCCCACTCCTTGAACAACTTATTAAACATAAACTGCAAACCAAACCAACCTTAGAAACTATCCCTCCTGCCATAGAAGCTAAACTATTCCACAAAGACCGGGCCTTTTTCCGGACCTTTACCAGGCGACACGACACCCGTCCCCCACATCAACGGCAATTCATCACCCTGCTGAATGATGCTACAGAAAAATTTAGAAAACAAAACGAAGCTTACGTTATTAACAAAATCAACCGAGACCAAATCTTTGACCTACTCAGAAAGAAACTAGCAATTGACTTCTGGACAAACGAGGAATTCACCAACTTAGACCCATATGAAATTGCCCATTACACACTATATCTAGCGGGCTTCGCAAAAATCAAAATCTGTCTAGAATTCGATGCCCTACGAAAATTAATAGCCAACATCAAAACGAATTTGCTACAAAAATTGCCAGACACACCTGACGGGATGGACAAACAACTCAAAGATGCTCTACCTTTCTCACTTCCACTTGAAGACCGTAGACAAATTCGAGCTGTCGCTATTACCTTACACCAAGCCTTCACCTTCGACCTCCTCCCCGAAACATACATCGCTGATAACAGGACTTCCCTACCAGCACACCCAGCCGACCTGAATGAAGCAACCAAAAGCATCTTTCCAATCACTACACAAGATGAACTAAAAAAGTTAGGACAACACAAACGGAGTCTTCAGGAGTACTACATTTTTAGTCGTATACCCTCTACATACTTCGCCCTACCGCCGAAAAAACCTCCCTTACCACTAACCCCCCAAGACCTCACCCCTCAATTACAAAGGCTATTTCCTTTCTACCCTACAAGTGGCGACCACTTCCGAGAAAATGTTAGACGCCTAAGGGCGGTATACACTTTCCACACCCTACCTAATGACTACTTAATTAGCAAAAAAAGACTACCGGCGAACCCGGAACAACTCGGCCTAAAGGAATTCTCCTATCCTATCAATAATATGGAAACACTACTAAACTTCTTCCAAATACTTCCTAAATTCTATGCGAGACCAGACCCTCTTCCAAAAGCTTACGTCTCTTTTAATTACTCAGAAAAACCGGATCTCCCACTTGACCCAACCCAGGTGACAAAAGTAAACTTGACGCTACCTATTAAAACGCCGAAAGAGCTGACAATTGCTGCCCGAGCCTTGAGACAACATTACTTCTTCCAATCGATCCCCAGTGAATGGATCGAAATACCTCCCCCGGAAGTCTCCTCAGATAACCTTCCCAAACTACCATTCAACAACGAACAAATTAACAAACACATAAAAGAAAGGGTCACCTCCCCTTCCATAACCTTTCCTATTACTAAACAACCCGATGTCCCAAAGGCAATTGAACTTCTGAGAGAGTTCTTCACTTTTGACTTCCTCCCTGACATACTATTCAACGTCCCCACTTTAACTCCTCCAAGTTGGAACCTCTTTGGAAAGCACCCTCCACCGACAGAAGACATCGACATGACTCCATCAGAGTCAAACGAAAACAACTCTACCCTTATCAATGAGTGATCAACTAACACCACAATCTCAGAACACTCCTACCCATTTACAAATACCAACACCAAACCAAAACGACTTGCACAACTTCAAAGAAAAAATAAACATAGCCACCCATAACATTAGAGGAATTAATAATCTTACTAAATTCCATCTCTGGATAGACTTCTGCTTACAAGAAAAACTACATATTGTTAGCCTTACGGAAACCAAATTAAAAGACAACCCCAACGCTACTACCAACCCACACTACAAAATCTTTACCTCCAACTACCATCCCACTTCAACACAAAGTAGAGAAACCAGTTTGGGCACGGCAATACTCGTCCATAATACTATACAGCCTTATATACACGACATAAATACCCTCCCGGGTACAGCTATATACATTGACTTCTTCTTCCCTGGCAATAAAACTCGGGTCATATCAATATACCTACCTTCCAATAACAACGAACTGTCCACTCGTACACAAAAACAAGTATCACTCTGGACCGTGGAAGCTAAAAAGAGAAATTGGCATATTCTCCTTTTGGGAGACTTCAACGCCAACCCTGATACCCACAAAAAGAATAAACTACCGCTCTTCTCTGATCTGTTTTCAAACAACCTTACTAGTCTATTAAACTTTCACAAAATTTTAGAACCAACCTGGCAAGGTCGGGGCCTTAACTCCCAAATCGACGATATCTGGACCTCATCCCGAATCCTTCTAGACTTCGACCCTCCACAATTGACTGACCCAACAGGCATATCCGATAGCGACCATAAAATACTAACCACAACCTGGTACACAAACTTCACCCCAACAGTACCTCGAAACAAAAAGAAGAAGCGGAAAACCTTCTGCTATAAAAAGGCAACGACCGAAGACTGGGAAAATTTCCGTAACAAGACATCTACTCTACTAAGAAATGCCAATTTCATACCCAACATAACCAATCCTG
This sequence comes from Gigaspora rosea, assembly GCA_003550325.1. Lineage (NCBI taxonomy): Eukaryota > Fungi > Glomeromycota > Glomeromycetes > Diversisporales > Gigasporaceae > Gigaspora > Gigaspora rosea. The sequence goes on along the minus strand of QKWP01003086.1, from coordinate 15,493 downwards.
ACCAACTAAACAAAAGCTGGAATTTGTGGTCAAATGCAATTCAACAAGCAGCAAATCGTCACATCCCCAAGACCATTATTACTACAAAAACCTTTCACTCTCTCTCCCTAAAGGCTACAAAACTACATAACGCATTAAAACACATAAACAAATGCATTCACTCCATTACAATCTTTGCTAAACCTAATCCCCCTCCAGATGCACTACACCCACTTTCGACCATTAACAAACACCTGACTAAGGCCTTACAATTGGCACAACTTCCTCCTTTCTCCCTAACTCCCCTAGCTTTATCCGCCTTACCCCTCAACTCCCAAGACACCTACTACGCAGCAACTCTCAAACACATCAAAGAAACTAAATCGACTATATGGAAAAGTAGAAATGCCGAAGTATATCTACAACAATCAGAAAAAATCAAATTCTACACCAACCGTCGTTATAATGACTTTAAAGATAATACTAGTATAATGATAAACAGTATTCTAAAAAAAGGGAAAGATCATATTAGTTTTGACAAAATCGTCACTCCGGACTCTGTAATTACGGACCCATTAGAAATAAAAGACGCTACACGATCACATTTCAAGAACTGGACAAAATATAACCCGATGAACGAAGAATACTGGGAAGAATGGAAACCCCATTACTCACTGAAAAAAGAAATCCGCCTGATGATATATGAAAACCTATTACTACCGCTCACAATAGAGGAACTCAACGACGTCATCACAAAAGCGCCAGAACATAAAGCCACTGGACCAAATGGCATATCAAATGAATTACTCAAGCACCTTTCACCTTCCGCTTTAGAACAACTACTAAAAATCTTCAACGCATGTATACGGTTAGAGGAAGTCCCACAAGCTTGGCTAATGTCTAACATTTGGGCCATACCAAAGAAAGCACACTACAATTTCGATCTTAAAACCACTCGACCTATAACCCTAATCGACCACTCAAGAAAGATATTCACAAAACTCCTCACCAACAAACTTTCTGACACACTTTCGCGATACCAGGTTCTCTCGCCATTGAACTATGCAGCTCTACCCTTCCAGTGTACCATCCAACCAATCACTCAACTCTCTTCAATTATCGAAACTGCTACTACTCAAAAACAAGAACTTTGGCTCTTATTACAGGACATGTCAAAAGCATTTGACTCGATCCATATTCCTACTCTTAGAAAAGCCATGGAAAGGATCAAACTACCTACACCCTTTATAAATCTATTAACCTTTACACTTTCTAACCGCTCCATCCAAGTACTAACTAGCCTCGGTCATACTAACCCCTACGCCGTAGAGGATAGAATAGACCAAGGGGAAATGATCTCTCCAATCCTCTGGATCATTTACTATGACCCACTCATAACCCGCATCTCTACCGAACATACCGAATTCAAACGAACCCTCACTACAACTACCCAATCTAAAGAAATATACACATCCATAATGGCCTACATGGACGACTCTATCTGGATCGCCCCAGACAAAACAGCTCTAGAAAATATTCTCACCACTGCTAACTCCTTTTACAAGCTAACAAACATAACCTTCAACCCCTCGAAATCGATCCTAACGACGAATTCCAAATCAAACGATAAAACAATAATATTTGACAACCAACCTATCTCAGCAATCCCTAACTCAAAACCATTCAAATATCTCGACGCATGGTTTTCACTCAATCCCAACCCTTCTTCATCTCAAAAAATCATCATGGCAGAATTCAAACAATGTATCGAAATGATGAAAAGAGCAATCATCACAAAAAAACAAGCTATCTACCTAATCAACAACGTACTGACCCCAAGACTCGAATATAGATTGTACAGTTCCTTTCTTACCCCTAACCAACTAACCATCCTGACCAACTGCAGCACCAACCTGGTCAAATCCAAAGCAAAGCTATCAAGAG